>JBCAUG010180571.1:0-19851 GCA_038406175.1 Haplosyllis leylae | reverse complement strand
AAGTCTTTCTGATTCTTCATGTTCACTGCCTCAATGTATGTTCTGGTTGTAGCATAACTCTTCATGTCTTCAGGGAGATCATCAAGCTGAAGGTCATCCACCATTACAAATATTATGAACCTACTCCGACCTTGTACAAGCACAGTATGGGCCATAGTAAACTCTTCTTTACACCAACCAGATTTCAGATACTCTCTACAAGTGTAATAGGCATATTTGTTTATCATGTTTCGTTTCAAATGACAACTACAAGTTTATTCATCCTCCTAAAATACTGGCATTGGATGAAAATCCGAATATCTTATATTTTCGATGACCTAACATTTCCTTGATGACAACAATTAGAATCATACTTTACTGGTTGGTTGTATAGATATTATAACATTTTAACAACAACAATTAGACATCTGCTATTTTATAGCTGTACATATTTTCTACCTTGTAGAAAACAATTACCCTTGTAGATTGCCTGTCATGTCAAAGAAATTAACCACAACAATTACTACTCCACTGTATTGAATAGCTTCACAGATGTTCTTACTTTGTAACCACAGAAATGAGCCTATGGCTGCATGGATGTTCTTATCTTTTAGCGATAGCAGTTAACCTTCACTTTGTTTGATGGTTGTACAAATGTTCTTACCTTGTAACCACAGAAATAATCCTTCTGCTGTGTTGCATGGCTGTGCAGATGTTCTTCATAATGGAGTTTCCAGGAACAAAGTCTCTGTTGTGAATACAGAGTTGGTAACCAAGATCAGCAGATTCTAAGAAGTCAACCAACTGGTCCAGAACCCATCCCTCATTTTCTACACTGCAGAAATGATGGAGACAATGATGTTAAGGTTAAATGTTTCACACATTTTAAGATTGGTCATTCAGCCAATGAAAGATAACAAAGTATGGTATTTAATAAAATAATGATGCTGTACAGCTTGATAAAATTGTTGAAGATTCTGAATAAAATCTTATACTAAATCCTACCTGAATTTTGGCAGAAGTATTGGTGGGATTCAATCCCATACTGGAGCAACCTAACCATTATGTTACTCAAGCTTGACTCACTTACCTGTAGTTCACAAATGCATCATAATCCATCTTCTTCAACATTTCTAAGTTATCATCATCATTGTCCTTGAACTGGATTCTAAAGCGGATGAACATCTTCAACTTGATGGTCTCCCACTTTATCCAGATGATCATAACAAGTAGAAGAACAAGGAGAACACTGAACACAATGGCTGAAATAATGAAAACACATAATTGACATCAACTGGGTTATGAAAAAAATGAAACGTAACCTAAAATTAGCAATGCTACCTTGAGGGGTACATTGTAAATCTTTCAATAGGAATTACCCTCAAAGATACAAGTCCAGTATGAATTTCTTTTGTTTTAATCTCAACATTCCTATATCTGGCAGTTTAGGGAAATAATAAGAAAGCATTTAAAATTATTCTAATATCTAAAGTTTTCCACCAATTTGTTGTTGTTAACTCTGGTATGGGACAATTCATATCTTCTAGGTTCATATCAATCATTGGGATTTCCATCCCAGATGCCATTGTACAAGTAATGTTTGTAGAGTAATCAATTATGTCACTGTTATTCAGCCAATCCTTCATCCAGATGTTTTCACAATTGCATTGAAAGGAATTTCCTGTAAGTTGGAGACTCCTCAGAGAAGAAATATTCTGAATGTTACTTGGCAGTGTGGTCAAATTGTTGTTTGAAATGTTCAGAAAAGATAGTCTTGAACCACAGTTAGTAAACAAGTCAATGAACTGATTGGAAATGTTGTCACATCTGTTGTTACTGATGTCTAACTTCGTGATGTGAGGAAGAAAAGAACTTTCCTGATCTAAAGTGGAGATCTTATTTCCAGAGATTAGGATCCAGTCTGTGTAGTTTGGTAGGTTCTGAGGAACTTCCATTAGTTTCAGGTTTGAACAGTCAGCTACTAATGCCTTGGTCTGGACATCTGTGTAACATCTGCATCTGGACCCACAGGAAAATTCATCTAAAATATGTTTAAATGAACAAATGTTAAAAAGTAAACGAATGAAGGAACAAAATGAAGAAATACTCAAACATGTTATCAAAATTACTCTATTGTGATTTTATCATTGTAAATAAACATACTTGGACATGTCAGATCAGCATCAGTTAACTGGATAAATGGAATATATTTTCCAGATTCAACTTGGCAGGTGACTGTATTATAATCCTGTATCATTTGTCTGCTTCCAATCAGCCAATTCTTCATCCACTGGTTGCTACACTTGCATTGGAATAGGTTTTCAGATAAGCTCAACTTTGAAATATTCATTTTTGCAAAATTCATTGGCAAGGTTTTGAGATAATTCTTGGAAATGTCCAGGTCAACCAGATTGTCATGTTTGCTTAGATATTCTGCAAAATCTTCTGAGATTGACTCTATTTGATTGTTTTTCAGGTCAAGTCTGGACAAACCCTGGAGATGTTCTATTTCTGTGATTTCAGGAGAGGAAATGTTGTTTCCATTGAAAATCAGCCAATCAGTGTCATTTGGTAATGAATTCGGTATCTGAGTCAGATTTGGGTGTAAACAGTTAGCCACCAGCACCCTATGCTGAGGATTCACATAACATCTACATTCTCGTTCACATGCAGTAGGATATTGGTCTGCAAAAAAATTTAAAAAATGTTCCAGAGTGGGAAGTAGCAATTAAAATGAAATGAAGTCAAAAAGACAATTATTGTTAACTCAGACAAAATCTAGTGATATCAATGTTTGATGCACAACACAGTACAAAAGTGTTAGGAGTAAGTATTGAGAATATAAATTGAAGTGCTAATTAATTGGAATTTTGATTTAACTTTGGACACAATATTTAATCACAACAAACATTTGGTAAAATCATTAATTTTAATAATAATTAATCATTAACTATTAATCAAACATTTCAGGGAATCAGGGTTCATCCTGTATCAATAATTACAGAAATATCCAATTAAAAATGGTTTGGCATGTTGAAATGAAAAACATTTCTTAGTTGATTAGCAAAGAAATTCAAGCAAAAGTGAGAGTCCTACCTGACACATTACCATACACCACGGCTTGAGGCAGGAATGGAAGTCCCCACATGCTGCATACAATTCTATTGTTTGAACCAGTGATGTACACCGACTTGAGGTTGATCGTGCTTCTTCCATCAAAGTGTTGTTGATCTATAATAAGGCAGGTTGCATATTGTGTGATAAACAGTGTGTGTCGGAATTCAGCAACAGAGTCCTCCAGGTGAATAAACGTGTCACTCATGTTAAAGTTCCAGAAGCTTACGTGTGAAGAAGTAGCCGATAAAAACCATACAACATCATCTTCAGCCAGTGTGTTGTATTTGTTGATGGTGGAATATTCGGCAGATATTGCATTTTGCCATGTGTCAGTGATGGTGATATTGTCTATTGTTACATCACACCTGTTGCTAGATACACATCTGGACATAAAATCTGAAGAGCCGCGGCAGGAACTGATCAACACAGAATCTAGGTAAAGTCGGCTTCTGTCAGAGCAATAAATCCCTCCCCCATCATCTTCTGATCTTGAATCTGTTATCACTGAGTTCTTCACCAGTAAATTGCTGTTGAAAGCAACATGAACAACACTACCCTCATCTGTTGAATATGATTCACCGATTGTCACTGCATCAAGTTGTACTGTAGCCTCTTCAGTCACAGCTACTGTTCCCCCAGACTTGCTTCTACATCCTGAGAAATGGCTTTGTTTCACAGTCCCATTGGCAGCTTCAAGGAAAATACAACCTCCAGTCTCTGTTGCAGTGGCAGAGGTAAAATTGCAAGCTTGAAGAAAAGCATCACCTATGGAAACAGCCACAGATCCACCAGATGAGTCTCTGTTCAGAGTGAACTGAGAATCATAAACTTTCAGGTCACCTTTTTGGGTCACATATATGGCACCGCCCCTTCCTGAAGCCTTGTTTGCCTTCAAATAACATCTTGTGATATTTGCAGAAGTGAGAATGCTTATCTGGATGGCTCCACCATTGGATGACTCCCTACGGAGGACTAAATAAAATAATGTGAATTGAATATAATGCTGCACATAATTCACTCATTTTGTTGTCTCCAAATTAGAAATTTCATCTCCATAAAATATTTTATTTCAGTAATTTTAATTTTTTGGGAATTTCTAGACATTTTATAACAAGGAAACAATTTGTAACAGGTTACTAATACAGGTAAAGGGTGTTGGGAATAATTCTGTGTTATTTTCACTCAATGCAATTAGAATCTTTAACAGGAATGTAGAGTTATGCTGATTGGACCTGGCCTTAACAAACATGTACTTATCACACCTCAAACATGCTGTTCCCTTCCCTATTGACCAATCAGTGTTCCCCTATCACTTGCACACTCCCTGCTGGCCAATCAGACCTGCTCACAAAACAGTAATATTGGTGACAATTATCAAACCTTTTTCAGGTAATTCATAGCCCACTTGATTATCTGTAAAAATTGATCCTTCCAATTCCAGTTCACTGAATTCAACAAAGATGGCCCCACCTCCAAAAGAAAAAAATGCACAGCTCTGTATACATGTTTAAGTCTTTTAATAAATGAAATGTGTAGTTCTGTATGTCATTAAGTCTGCAACACTTCACATTGAATGACGGTTGACAGTTCTGATACAATAAAGCCTGGTTAGATAAATTCAAAAAACAGAAATTATTTTGGGGATTTTTGATGACTTCTTGCAATCATCAAAATACATAATCTAAGATGAAGTTATAACTTTTAAAGAGCACACATTTAGAAGCTTACCTCCTTCTCCTGCAGCGTTATCAGCGAATACACTGCCGTAGTCATTGTACTCACTTCTCATGCTGACATGGACAGCTGCTCCTTTAGTTTTTACTGTGTTTCCCAGAAATTGACACCTTTCTGTTGTTAAGTGACTCGATTCTATTGCCAAAGTTCCACGATCAACACCATGGTTTCCAGTGAATATGCTGTTAATCACATGGGCTGTGCTTCTTTGATAAAAGTATAATAATTCTGATCTCGTGTTGTTTCTGAACTCACCGTGTGTGATTTGTACATTACATTGATCTGTTCTCATAAAACGTACATCATTGTCTCTGACTGTCACATTCATCATAGTTATATTGCTGGAGTGACACTTGATAATCCTGCCAGACCCTTCAGGATCTTTACGTGTTGTTATCCCAGTAAAGTTACAATTGTGAAACTCAACAACTGTATCAGAAAAGCTCATCCACATGTGAGATGTTTGTTCAGATGATTTGGTGTCAGAAAAGCTGCAGTTATTGAAAACAATGGGACTGTATGACGATATCCATGATGACCGGATGAAGGAGTTTTCAATGTGAATGGAAAGATTGTCGCCATCAAAGTTCAGCCTTGTGTTTTCTTCTATTGTGGTGTTAGTGATGGTTATGCTGATAAAGTGGGAGGCACGGTTGTGAAAGGATAACCGTTGATGAGGGCTGTGAAGATGCATGTTCTTAATGAACAGATCTGTATCAGTGTAAATGTTGTTCCACCAATCAAACTCCATGTGATGTCGCCACATTTGAGTAAATGTTGCGCATGCGGACTGTTTATCTCTTCCACAGTCACGTGAGTCCCTTCCATTCTGAGAAATATACCAATCTGCAAAGGTAGAATAATAATTCCAATATTCACCCAATTATATCTGGTCATGTTGAAAGACTCAATATAAAATCAGTTTTTAATAATGACAGTCATAGTAATGATATTCCAGACTTAATCTGATAATCCATCATTTAAGGCTGATCCACACATAACACTAACTGTGTTTGAGGATCACTTTGGGTTATGTGCAGTGAACAATGTGAAATTATCCTGATTGAAAATCCAGCTAAGTGTGGGCATTACATTATTCCTTTCAGGACAAACTGAACATAAATCTACTCACTCTCAGGAGAAAGTAATAAAGGAATTAATTCTGCGTTCACGGTGAATCGCATCAGGAACAGACACAGAACAAGTCCTGGTATTGTCCCCATCCTCGAGATAAGTGCTCAAAAATCTGTGCACCTGAAACATTAATAGAGAAAGAAAACATGATGTTGTGTCATTGAACATTTGTTTTTTTTTTTACTTCCATTTCCGATCAATGGTCCATATCTATTGGTCAGTAAACAAATGGAAGCAAGTGGAATATTGAGTCATTCTCCAAGTACCCAGCAATAATTTATACTGCTTTCAAGGAGTTTTCGGAAAAATTGTCAAGTAATAGGTTGGCGCCCCCTTAGAAGTTGGCCTCCTCTGGGAAATCCTGGATCCGCCACTGTAATAACGTCACTGTTTTCTGCCAACAAAATGCTGACATTTACCTAGTGCATTACATGGAGCCCACAGACTCTTTTACTGTCCCTGCAGGGGCAATATTATACAGTTGTCGACAGATGCCACATTTTCCTCACTGTTTCGTACCCGGAAAAGATTGGGTTTTTAGTGTCAGTCGTGGGGTACTTTCCCCACTGCTAGCAGAGAAAGGGACTGTACTGAAGTAGGGAAATCTCTAGCTAATCTCTGATAGGCCCGATTTCCTACAGCTGTTAACCAATGGTGCATCCGATCACTAGAGGTTTTTCAAAAGTCTTGTCTAATAAGATACATTGGACAAAAAGAATTTTTGCAAAAGTGAGGACCGAGTCCAGGATCTCCTGCTTATATTCCAACTGCTTTACCGCAGAGTCAACTGTGCTTGTGGGGAACTTTAAAAAGCAACTATTTCATGCACCACTGCATCTGTCCAATTCGTCTAATTCATCCAATTAGATGTTAACCTCCCCATTTTGAAAAAAACTAGAATATTGTTTTACGCAAATGATCGGGCTTCTAGTGAGTCATGGCTCCCCACTACGAGCTGACCTCTGATAGGCTGGATGAAAGGGAAGATCGTCTTTTCACAAAAGGGCACTGTGCTTGGTGGAATTACCCTGCACACGTGACCCTGCAGCAGTAGTGGATCCAGGAATCGGTCAGGGGTGGTCAGAATTTTTTTTCCGAGAGTTGGGCGAGTAAAGCGAGCCAATACTGGCCAGGGTCCAGGGCCCTTGCATTTTTAACTGTCAAATATGCATTTTCTGGTACATTTTTTTAAAATTTTTTTGATTTACATTTGCGTGGATACATTATAAAATATCTATTTCATATTGAAAGATTCTGGCCATTTTGACAAATAAATATTTCTTTTCTTAATATGAGGAAATCAAAGATCTTATTATGATGAAAGTTGGGCTAAAAGACTGAAGGAAATATGACATTAATGCCGAGAGAAAAAAACTGGAATTTTTTTGGAAAAAATATAAAATTAGAGCCAAGAGGTGCATAAGAGATAGTCCTTATCTGGGACAGAGGAGGGGAAGCATAGCCCCATTGCCCCCCCCCCAGATCCGCTACTGCATCACATTAGGGTCCAGTCACAATGAGCGACATCGCATTAGCATTTTAGTCTTTAGTTTTCAACTCCTTCATGAGTTCATTTATGCCATTTCTTAGAGATGTCTGTTAAGAAGTTTTGGCTTGCTAACACTAATGCCGGGTTCTGTGCAGAGAACTGCTTGAAAAGGAAAACAGGATAAGGAGAAATCTTGGAATTATGCCTGAACCAATCAGTGGTGTGCCACACTACAACCCTTATTTACTACTAATATTTGTGACTGCCTATGAGGGGAGGTAACGTTTTCAGTTGTGTCTGTCCTTCCATTGACTTGGAGGTGGATACCCTGACCAGATTACAGTTCTCCATAACCCTCCCCCTGGTCTGGTCTTTTCTGGGGGAGAGGGGTCTAGGTGAGCCTCTAACTCCTGCCCTTCCCTCTAGTTTCAGTTCCCCAGCTAGGTCTGATCTAGTAACGATGGGGGTGTAGTTGGTACTACCTTGTATGGCAGGATGTCTTGTTTATCATACACCTGGTATCTGCTGTAGTACCCTGCCAGAAGAATATCAAATTCTCACTGATCCGTAAATAGTTTTATATTGAGAGACCTTACAAATTATTGGTAGTTTGAAAACCAAATTCTGACTCAACAGAGAAATCTCAAGGACAATTGTCAAGTCAGTAATGGATATTCTCCCAGTTTACCCCATTCGCGGACCTCTGAGAGATGGTTAGGCTCCATCTACACCAAGCATCAGAGTCAATGCAGAGTCAAAGCTGTGGTGACGCTTGCGACATACCTCTCATTAACCACAATGGAGTCGTTACAAAATGGTCGCAACCCCATTCTGGAGCGAATGTTTTTGTTTCCATTAATTTCAATGAGAACCATGTTGCAAGCGCCATGGCAACATTGACTCTGCATTGATGCTGACACTTGGTGTAAATAGGGCCTAACACTACAATGAAAATGCATAAATTTTCTTTGTCACTAACTGTGGCCAGTAACATTGCAACCAAAAGATGTGGCAGCCATGCTTGCCACCTCGAGGTCTGCAGGTGTTGCACCAGAGGTGTCCTCCAAGATGTAATCACTTTGATGAGGGATTTATTTTACACACCTTTGCTGTTTTTACCGCCCACATCCAAAGGATGGGGGAAGGTAATAGTTTCAGTTTGTCTGTCAGTTGATGGGGGAGGCAGTTCCCAGATCATACACATAGCCAGGGGGTCTGTCCAGGGGGTGTACTCAGTCTCATAGCTGGGAGGGGGTGTACTCAGTCTCATAGCCGGGTGGGCTGGGGTACCCCCCCTCCAGGATAGATCAGCTACATGGTGGGCAGTATGCCTCTTGCATTCATGCAGCAGGACTTTCTTGTTAACATTTCGTATAAACAGCAATAAATAATAAGTTGCAACCCCATTCTGGAGTGACTGTTTTTGTTTCCATTGATTTCAATGAGAGCTGTGTCGCAAACGTCATTGCAGCGTTGAATCTGCATTGACACTGACGTTTGGTGTAAACAGTCCCTAATGAACATTAGAAACTATTTCTTTTTTGTCCAGCTGATTGCGATGAGTCGCTCTTTGGCAGAAACATTAAATAAGAAATTTGGAAAGATATTCCTGATACATACACAGAGATAACTTTTTCACTAGGTATGAATGGATTTCTATTGTTCACAAATAAGGGTAGAATACCTGTACTCAGTGATGGTTGAGTATCATTGACTCATTACTTTTAGCAAGTCCGATGAGGAAATCAGCCCATAGATGCAATGTTATTTTTGGAATCAAATTTCCAGTGCAAATGTGTGACTGATGGCAGCATTGGGCTCTCATGCCTGAATGAGTTCCATTGCAATTGCATTGATTGTAATTACAGATAATGGTAGATGGCCTTCTTTTTCAATGTTCATAACGGTCATTTACGATTTCTTTCATTTCCCCTTCTATACATGGCTTTTCAAAGACTTTAGGTTAGATAAATGATGTCATCCTCTAAGGAGAGGGGGTGAATGCCAACCTATTATTTGGTCAATTTTTGTTTGGAAAACTTTCCTGTTTTTTACTTCTGTCAACTGTTTGTCTGAATTGAATTTAATTACAGGACGGAGGAGTTCTCAATCCAGAATGACTCCTTGAAGTTCCTGTAGTCTCTAGTTGTTGGAATGAATCTCCTTTGCTGTATTTTATTTCCGACAACTGATTGCCATGTTGATAACATGTTGATTAAAATGTTAGAATTAAGATATTGCATCAGTAACGGACACTTTCAAGGCCTTTTTCCTTTGTATACCACGTCTTGGTCAAGTGATTACACACAAGGGGCCCTGAGCAGTGGTGGATCCAGTATTTCTCTAAGGGAGTGCCAACCAATGAGGGGCACCAACCTACCTATTGAGCAGTTTTTCTCAAAAAATGCTTGAAAATGAAGACATTTTTATCCAGACTGCAAGGGTGTATGTTGCTTCCACCCCTAGATCTGCCCTTTCATTGTGACCAAATAATGTAATTTATATATTTTAACAAAAGAACCTGATCTAGATGCGGTTTACTGGTTTTAAACATTCAGTCATTTCTACCATCAAATATATTGAGGAATAAAATAGACCAATGCTGAAGAATAGATTTGTGTACCAAATGTTAATGGAAAATAAATGAAATAAATATATCAGGAGGGCTTTTCACGAACGTACCGGTATTTTAGGGGAAAAAATATCTTATTTTCGACTTATTTACAGTAAATAAATATATTTAAAATATGTATTTGTGATGGTGTATTGCGTTTCCTGAACATGAAAAATAGTTCTTTTCTAAAGCATTTGATCAGGAGGTAACAAATCTGATCTAGAGAGCTGAAGGTAAAATGACATTGGAGTGGAAAAAATTCAGTAGTTTTAATTGAGTGATTGTTCTGAATGAAGTTAATGGTAAAATCAAAAGTAGACTCCATATGCTATAAGATGACCAGAGATTGTAAAGTTCTGATGTTTCTTTCATAGAGAATTAAATGCATTTTGTTTGACCTTTCAGAAAGGGCTCAGTTGTCAGTTTTGGAAAGTCCCTGGTGCATGTGATTATTCTGGTTGTGTATTGTTGTTGGAATTATCATTAATTTGAAGGTCAGTGATAATATTTTAATAGAAATAAGGTGAAAATAATGCATTTTTGAAGGGAAAACTGTATGAAAATAGTGTAAAATTGGTGACATATGTTGGGCATCCCCCCCGGGTCCCAATCCGGGTCCCACAGTTTGGCATGACAAAAAAACGTGTTTTGCCGTGGTTTGCCATGGTTTGCCGTGTACAGTCGTGGCCGTACGCCGTGCACGACGCCTGCAAAGTTTCGTGCAAAAATTCCTATTTTTACCTATTTTTTTCAACAAATATCGATTAGAATGCAATAAATGACACCCATACTACCCTTACACACATTACATAACAGGTGACATCATGTTTGGCAATGCTGACTCGGCAGTTTTTACGAAAAGATCGATTTTAGTGTTTTACACTTAATTTACTCTCTGGTTGTTTTGGCATGTCTATCACAGTCAAATAAAATTTTAAGGTGTTCCTTGTACTCTTGCATAACATGGCAAATCACCAAAAAAAATTTCACGTCGATACTTTTGTCGTATATAGCCCCTGTGCAAGCTGATGACAATTCGTTGAAATCGGAGCAAAAAACGCTGTTTTTACGTATGTTCCCATTAGATTTCTATTCAAATGTACTCATTGACACCCCAGTATCTCTTACATAACAAGTTACATCATGTCTGGTAATGCTGACTCGGCAGTTTTAGCAGAAATGTTGATTTTTGTGTTTTTCACTTAATTTCTTTTCTGGTGATTTAGGCATGTCTGTGGCAGTAAAAATTTAATTTAGGTCTTTATTTGGAGCATTACATAACATGCCATATCACCAAAAAAAATACTAGGTCAATATTTTTGTCGGAATAATTTTTTCTGTTTTGTTTATCTTGCAATTAATCCGGGGGGGTTTACGCTCGTTTATCATGATTGGGTGATGTCATTGAGTACATTTAGGCAAGTACTGTTCCACAAACTAAGTTTCCGGATAACACTTGTTACATAACAGAACTCCATCGGATAAAAAATCGCGTATTTCAAAAATGACTAATAACAATTTTTTCATAATGGCTTATTACATTCTTGTGTTACTGGCATTCAAATTCTTTGCTCTTATATTATTAGTTACTAACCAAACTATGGCCGATGTCCAAATGCTTGATCAACGTCAACATTTAACCGCACCAGGTACCCCAGAGTCTTTAGGGGAACTGGATGTGGATTCAAGTAAGTATGTCTAATTTTTTTATAAAATTTGTGAATATATGTAAGAGGGGGGAAGGGGGATGGTATTGTATGTAAATTTTATTTCATTTAAACTTTTGTTTTGAGCATTATCTTGCATTTCAGGCTCAAGGAAAAACAGATTTCAACTACTAAATGTTAATGTTGGATCTATTTTGGCACAACTGGTTTCGATTAAACTCAACCATTTTCTCATTAATAGTAATAATCTCACCAAAAACATTAACATTTTGATGAAAATAGGTAGTAAAAGACACCACTGTAGTACTTCAATTTGCAAAGAGCCTCCAAGGAAGAAGTGTTGTAGAAGATTGTAAAAATTTTGTTGTACTGCATCTCTGTGTATATCTTGTTGAAAATCAATAAAAAAAATGAATTTCATACTTATTGTCATTTGTTGTGTGTGCTGTATGTCATGCAAAGAATCTCTTTGGAAATTATATTTTCAGATGTCATTTTGTCTCATCATGGGAAAATGAACGATGCCTCTTAGACATTAAGGAAGTTACCTTTAGAAATAAAAAGCCATATTATCAAATTTATTCCTCTTGGTGACCTTCCATCTGTACATTTGTTAACGGAACTTAAAAACACGTTGCAAATTCCACGAATTTGGCGGTGCATCAATTTCGATGAATGTGATAATATTTGTGATAAAATTGTAAACTTACTACGCATTTACGGACTACATTGTGAAACAATTGCATGGAAGAGAGCTAAGTGGAATTCCACCTTTACCCCTGAAGATACTTTCAAATACACTGAAAATGTTACTCGGCTGGATGTGTCTGACAACCTGGATATCAATTCACTCGATGTTTTACTTCCATTAAGAAACCTGTCAACGCTCTCCCTCGCTGGATGCCAAAACTTTAATAGATTATCATTCGGCTCTGTATTACATTTTTTACCATGCATAACTGAATTAGATGTGTCAAATTGCCCACAGTTGATCCAAAAAGACATAGTGAAAATTTCCAAGAAGCTGAAAAAACTGCGATACCTGTGCATTGTTGACAGCTTGGCACTGGATATTGGAATTGTCAGATCTGTTTCTACTGATTTGGTCCATCTCGAAGAATTCTTATTTTGCCCCTACATACTATATGATTCATCCCATGAGTGGATTGACATTTATATGGAATACCCCCGTCTTCAGATTTGCCCTGCAGCATTAGAGGTATTTTTGTCACTGCAACCACATTTGATTGTTTTTTAATTCCAGTCATGCCTAGATCTAAACCAAATCCCCTGATTAAATTAGCAAAAACTATCAAAGAAGACATAGACAACTTTGCAAACCAGTATGATGTTGCAGCAGATAAAATTGCTTATATGGAGAACACTAGTGACCTTTACAAGTTGTCCCAGACCAACAAGGAAATGTACAGGAAAATTATGGGTGCCCTAAAATTATCAGATGAATTTTACAATGAGGCAATGGTGCACGTTTTCCAAAATCATTCACATCAGGGTGGAGTCAATCGCTCTCATGACACAGCTAGAATGATGGCTATTACTGATTTCATCGTACAGACTTTCTCCGACGTATGTTATTTACCATCTATTTTATTCATAAGCATACTTTCCTATGTATTATAGACTACATCAGGTTACGTAACTGTATTTTTCACAGCGTAAGAATGCTACTGCCGCTGACCGTGTTGAATCATTCAGCCAAGATACTCTTACTCAGTCAACTGTTGGAAGTCAAAAAAGTCAGAAAGGGAAAAAGAAGACCAGTGATGTTACTCTCAACAGTGACGGTAGCCTAAGGAAGAAAAGGTCCCAAAATTTCACTGCACAGGAAACATCAGCTTTAGCCTCATTCTGTGTCGAGAATGCAGAAATTCTAGAGGCTGAATTACAAGGTGCAAGTCGCCAACATGGAGAGATAACACTTGACAAACAGAAGAAACTGTGGCAACAAATTACAGACAAAATTAACAGCTTCGGTGTCTCTTACAGAGAACCCTACCAGCTGAAAAGGAAGTGGACTGCCATTCGCTCAGAGGGTACACATCCCTTCAAATTCTCTGTTTCTATATTTGTTTGGTTTTGCAGTAGCCTGCAAAGAAACATTAATGTTTCGCTTTCAGCTTTGAAGAAAAATTCAGAGAATCTCAGAGGTACTGGCGGAGGTGCAGGTGAAGAATTAACTGATCCTGAACAGATCGCTTTAGACCACATGGTAAAATGTGGCTCTGATTTTGTGGGTGGAATCGAAGGAGGATATGAAACTGGATTATTGAGTCCTATAGCTGGTTCAGATGCCACTGTAATTATTGTTCTGTTTACAGCTTCCTGTTGGTGGTTTGAATAATTTATAAGTTTTATTTTTCGCAAGAAATTATTTTTGGTATTACAGCAAGGCGCTGTGTTACCTGAAGGTACACAAGTTCAGGTAGGAGGGATGGTTCTGGTACAAGATACCCAAGGTCAATTTACTGATACAGAGGGTAATCAAATGGATCTTATGCAATATGGAATAGATGTTGGTGATGTTCAAGCTATCCCCGAGACTCAACCTGATGAATTATTTTCGCTGACATCAAACTGCGATGGCAATGAAGATTCACAAGACTCTGTGTCTCTGTTTGCAAAGCCACCGAAGAAAAGGAAAGCTAACAGGCCTCCAGTCATTCCAGTCCCTCTACCAGTATTCACATTACCAGCAGCAGTAGTTACTTCAACGGCAATTGTCACTTCTGCAAGTATGACTAGTACTTCAGCAACAGTACAACCCAGTACATCTACTGGTGTTACCGCTACTGCTTCAGCTCCTGGTGACCAAACTACTAGAAAACATGAGCTCATGGCCAAAGAGTCGCAAAGTGACTTCTTTGAAGACCATTTGCTGTCAGTCTTGGATCCAGGTAGTATAATAAAAACATTTTCAGTAAACTCTGCATCTTTTTTATTATACAATAATTTCAATAATTTGTGATAACAAGGATAATGGTAAGTATTTTAAAATATATATTACAGAAACTACATCACAATGTATTCCAGCGCTAAGACCTCTTCGAGCAAAAGACATAAAAATGGGTATGCATTATCACTGAATAAATATATCACAGAATCATCTTAAAAAAGGTAGGTATATATTACTTTACATTTTATGATCTCCATTCAACAGATATGCGAACTCTTGGTGAAATACACAAAGCTTACTTCGCAGCGGGTATCGACGTAATGAGGCTCAAAAGAACTAAGCTGCAATTGGAGATTATGGAGCTGAATTGCAGATTGGGTTTAGTCCCTGAGAGTAAGTACATTTATCTTGTAAAATAAGTATCAACATAATATCTTCTCATGGTGATTCCAGCAGCGTTGGTGTTATCACCCTCCTCATCTCTTAATCTCAGCTCCAAACCCTCTGGCAAAGGTTCAAAGTTATCTCTTTTCATAATTGCTATGTTGTGTAAAACTACACAGGAAATTATTATATCAGTTGATCTTTTTGGTCCCATGACTCTCAATGGATTTAATAAACACCTGAATCTGTTTTTCAGTATTCCAAAACAGCATTCTATCTTGACTCTGGTAAGAGATAAGGCCTTGTTGTATTTCTCTTCAGCTTCTGTTTCAGGATCTAGTATCGGAGTCAGTAAATATCTTCGAAGAGGGTATCCAGAATCTCCGAGAAGACAGCCATAATTTCCTAAAGAAAATTTTTGTAGGTAACCCAGGATCACCAAATGCTCAAGAAGACACAAACAAGGACACAACAGATGATTAAATGTGAATCCAATTCACATGTGTTTGTATTTTTGAATTAAGCAAACTGTTATTGGCATTCATTATATTTACAGAAATTCAATTATTTTGTACTAACCACTTTCCAAAAGTTTACGCAATGAAGATTCTCTGAATAATCTCATGTCTGTAACTGATCCTGGCCATTTCGCAGAGCAATAATAAATCAAATGGTCAGGTCCACACACTGCCTATTTTATGAATAATTGAAATATTGAAGTTTTCTACATACATAAAATTCATGTTCACTTACAATGTTCTAACTTGCAATAAAGTGTTGAGATGTTTACCATGACATTTATATCTGGTCTCTTCCGTCTACTTATGTAATCTTTAATATTGTCTTTGAATTTTCGGATGCCAACAAATGTTCCATCAATAGTTCCAATAACGTTTGGGAAGCCTACAATATACCAGTAACACAAGAATGTTTTAAACATGATGATCCAGTAAGTATTTCTTTCACTCTACATTCTGTTAATTTCTTGCGACTTATCTGGTCACTATGGTTGGTTGGCTGTGATAGTTTGACAGCAAAATTCCAAATGTTCTCACTGCGTGCAATGGGGACATTTGGAACTTTGCTGCCAAAGGATCACAGTCATGCTTGCGACTTATCTGGTCACTATGGTTATGTCATTTCAGTGTCATGAAATTATAATAGGTTATTTGTATTCGCAGGTATGGCGAATGCGAACAACAGTCAGGTACCACCCCAACAGGTAAATGCATACAATGTATCTAATGAGTTCAGAATTGTGTCCGTAAGAACAGGTGCAAATAATAGGTTTTTCTACAGTTGGGTGTAATGTTACAGGACGTGGCAGATGAGCTGGAAAACAACAGGTTACACTTATTGGTTCTGGGGCGTCAACGTATCAGGGTTGGGCTGTTCATGATGGACGTTGTTCTGAACTTCGTCCTGCCTCGTCGTCTTGTAAGGTTCCAGAACATTCTGCAACAGTTCGTCAACCACGTCAGGCGTTTTAGGTTATAGTGAAAAACACTGAACTGAACTGAACTGTGTTAAAAAAAATTAAGTTGTGTCGACAAGTGTGAATATTTTAACGTAAGTGCCAGTTGTAAGTTCGAAGAAAAAGAACACAACAAAAATTTCAACGTCAGTTCATAGTGTATTATTAATCATGTAAATAAAAAGGGTATGCACAGAATACAATGACTTTGTACTATGATTCCGACATAAGGGTTACACACTATAGTTTTTTATGCAAAAAATTTACAGTATCATCATACATGATACTGCAAATCTTTTGTTGGGAAACAGGGACAAACGGTATATGAAGTTGTAGCTTCGGGGGGAGGGTTCTGTTGGGCGTCGTTGGATGATGAGCCCCAACTCGCCGATGGGAACTACATCATTGGATTTGCATCCTGGTGGTTGGTGAAGACCCTCTGGTGGATGTGGGAGCCCTTCGTCATTGGAGGTCGCCCAGACGTCCTGGTGGGAGCCCAAAACAGGTATATTTGTAGGTTTTCAGGTACTGTACTCGTCGTTGGATGATGAGCCCCAACTCGCCGATGGGAACTACATCGTTGGATTCGCATCCTGGTGGTTGGTGAAGACCCATGGAGGTAGGAGCCCTTCGTCGTTGGAGGTCACCCAGACATCCTGGTGGGAGCCCAAAACAGGTATGGGGTGGATGGAGCTGGCGTTCACGTCGCCCACCCCGTTAAAACAGCAAACAATCGAAAATGAATCGATTGAATTTACAAGTAATGAAATGCTTCAATCACACGTACACTGACATTTGGACCGATAAAGTTTAGCATTGTACCAGTGGTTCATGGACTGAATCACTCTCAGGCCCGATTTTTGGTCAGATCCCTTGGCACAATGCTGAACTTTCATCGGTCCAAATATCGGTGTACGTGTATGTGTGAATGAGGCATTTCATTACTTGTAAATTTAACCGATTCATTGATTGTTTGCTGTTGACCAACAGCTCCACATTTAATGCAAAGAAATAAAATGAACTAACTTGCAATATTGTAGAAATCTTCCTTTACTTTTTCAAGGGCATCATGCACTGGCATTCTAATGTATGTGGGAGCCTTTTCAATTAATGCCTGTGTAACTTGAGAAATGCATCTACAGACAGTTGCCATGGGCAAATTGTATGTGTCTCCCATTACCAAATACAAAGAGCCAGTTGCATAAAATCTTAATGCAGTGCAAAGTACTAATATGGGTGGGACGGGTGCTGATCTCTTTGTTGTACGATTCAAGCTTGGCCAAATCAACATCATTATCCCATAAATAGTGTCGCGTCTGAACCTACAATTTAATTGTGACCATTTAAATTTCCCGCAAAATTTTTCAGATTTGGTCCAGACACCATCACAAAATTGCGTCCCCTTCAATACAATTTCATCCCATCACATACATAAAAAGTCTCTCCATCACATACCTATAACGTGCTCTAACCTCAGAATCATCTCTTAGTAATTCTAATGGGTTCGATTTGTCCCTAAAAACTCTTTCTTTCCTCATATTTCTCCTCAAAACCAATTCTGCTGCTACTATATCAGCCATTTTGTTTGTTGTAGTTACCCAAAATAAGTCCGAAAATAGCTTTTATTGTACCTAAGTAGCAGTAATATCTTCCCCCAAAATAAACCCCAAAATAACACAATATTTTGTTCCAGAAACTTTGGTGAAATAAGAAGTTATGTGAGTACACTGAAATATCTAAAAAATATTTTTATTTTACCGAAATATCGATATTTTCACTTTTGTGAAAAGCCGTCCTGAGATATTCTCTTTATTTGTACTAAACATGCTTGAAGGCAAAATAATAGACACAAGTAATTAAACCGAAAAACTGCTGGGATAATAATGAACCAAAAATATTTGCGCTGATTTTTTTGAAGCTAGAAGGCTAATCTATTGATTGTTCTGATTGTTCCTAAGGATGACATGGTTATAAAGTTTAAAAATTAAAACTAAACATATCACTTAAAACTAGATGAAGATAATGAGCTGAACGAATCAAATAAAGATGAAAATGAAAATTATTAAATCATAATAGCAATTAAGTCTGGTTTACATGTAACGTCTGCGTTTGCGTTTTCCTTTGATCTTTGCCGTCCCAGTCTTGATAATTGTGACGTCAAGTGTAAACACCATCAGTTGTTGCCATAGGACCCATTCATGACGTAAACGCAGACGCAGATGTTACGTGTAAACAAGGCTCTTTAGAGACAAACCATGTTGAACATGAATTGGTGAAATGAAGCGAATCAAATAAAAATGGCAATGAAAATGATAAGATTGTCAGAGTAATTAACACATAAACAGAATCATTTACAATCGGTTAAATAACAAGCACACTAAACACAAATTCAAACAGTGCATATGTTTTCATATAAGACAATGCTGATTTTACTAATATAAATGCACCTTCATTAAAAACAATTAGTTTCCATAGAAACATTCCTTTGAATATATAAACTTTAATGTTCAACATAATAATCAGTTCAAATATAGTTTTAAACCATTAGGAGAAAATTGTGCATTGGCCAGCAACCAATCAGTGGACTGCTGCGCTACAATCCTATTCACTATAAGTCTAAATTCTGCGAAGGTGTGAAACAGGAGATTCAATTGGCCTGTATTCGGTGTCAGAATGCACAAGAAATCTCCTAATGAATTACAAAGTAACATAGTGAGATGAAATAAATCAAATACAATTGATTGGAACACCGTGAATACAAATAGTTTTCAAACAAACATTCATAACTGCAGTCAGTTGCTTTCAACAAATGAACCACATTATCAATCAGAGAAAACACTCAAATATTGGACTTTAAATTATTACATATATGGCAAACACACATTATTTTTCAAATGGCTTTGCGAACATCAAAACTAGGAGTTATTTTAAATATTTACAGTTGATATTCATTTTGTTTACACTATGATTTCCTCGGCCAAAAGTAACCTATCTGGTGTATACATCACCATTACTATAGTTGCTGATAAAAAGTACATTAACAACTGCTTCCTGTTCTCCAAAGTCTATTTCTTCCAAGTCTGGAAGTTAAAACTCCACTTCCTGTTCCACTTGCTGTAACAACCCTTCTTCCTCTACCTTTCCATTATTCCTTACCATCCTCATGTTGTATTCTCTGTATCTAAGGATTCTGTTGAACAGTGGAGGAAAATTTGGATTCCTCCCTGCTTGGTTGACAGCAGCTCTAGGTACATCCCTCAGGGGGGTCTGAGGCATGGAGTACAAAAGCTTCTTTCTGAATAGATCTAAGTCTTTCTGATTCTTCATGTTCACTGCCTCAATGTA
>JBCAUG010180461.1:0-19852 GCA_038406175.1 Haplosyllis leylae | reverse complement strand
GGAGTAATTGCCACCCCCCACTACATTCTCCCTTCCCTTCCCTCCCTCTTCTTCCTTCATCAGTGTCAGTGCCTCATCGGTATTGGTGATGTTGTTGTGGCCATCCTGGTTGGTGTCAGGCTTGATCTGACACTCTGGAGGAGCTATGGTAGCTCCCCCATCCCTGCCTCTGCCACTGCCTTCTCGTAGAGGGCGATCAACTTCTCCCCCTCTGCCACCATCTGTTGGCCAGCCTTCACCTCCTGATTGCTACAATTTCAAATAGTATTATTAAATCATATGTCAACACTCACGACATGAAATGAATGTACTGTACTGTACATACTAATCATTTCTTTCAACACTCATGACATGCAATCAATTTAAATGCAATGTACTGTACTGTACACACAATGAGCTGTGTTGACACTCATGACATGCAATAAATTAAATGCAATACCTCCCAGTCCTCCAGAGAACCCTCCTCCACCTCTGCCTCCACCTCCTCCTCATCCACGACCTCAATACTGGCCATCTTCCCCAACTCGTACCAGGAGGTACTGCCCCCGTGCTCTTCCCTGTTGATCTAAAATAAATTCAAATATACAGTGTATGTGTCAACACTCACGACATGCAATCAATTAAATTCAGTGCACTGTACTGTACACACAATGAGCTGTGTCGACATTCATGACATGTAATCAATTAAATTCAGTGTACTGTACTGCACACACAATGAGTGGTATTTATGTATGTATGTACTTACTGAAACCATTGGGATGTCATCTGGCCCCTTGATCTCAAAAATCTCCTGATGCAAGGGGTCTGGCATGACCTGGAATACCTGGAGGAACATCACTCCCCTTGATGCCTCCTTCAGTGTAAAGCCTGCCAGGCCCACTTTGGCAGATTCTCTTGCCCACAACATTTTAGTTAGTACAGTAGATGGTAAAAAATGCAGATGCAAAGGTAGACACGCTCTCTTTGTGAGAAAACCTGAAACAGTAATGCGCAATAACCCCAGGGCAAGTGTGGAAAGGCACTGTTCCAGTTTTTCTCACACAGAGAGTGCGTCTACTTTTGCATCTGCATTTTTTACCATCTACTGTACTAACTATGATTGTGAGGACCAAACAAACAGCTTGCCAGCACACTGGGAAGGTGACAGTAACTGCCGGTACCAGGAAAGTGAAGACCAGGCTGAGGAGGGCACTGCTGGGGTCAGATCCCAGGTGGGGGATGGCCAAACAAACATTTGCACAGCCAAAGATGGGGGGCCTTCAACCCTACCCCTGGGATCCCAATAGACTGGATTATAGACACATGTACATATTGTAGTTAGATAATATCATTGCGATGTACAGTACAGTACATTCATTTCATGTCGTGAGTGTCGATAATATCATTGCAATGTACAGTACAGTACATTCATTTCATGTCGTGAGTGTTGACATAGACTTTAATTGAACATACTGTAATTATTTTTCCAGCACATCTCGCATCTTAATATGTGAAGCAATGCCAATGTGGCTTCATTTCTTTATTTGAAGTAGGTCTGAGTCTAATTCAAAGTGTTAACTCGACGGAAGCCACAATTCAAAGCAAAAATTTGAAGTAAATCCTAAATTGAAGTTTCAAATTGAATTAATTTCTAATTCAAAGTTTTGTACATAATTAAATTTACAGTGTATAATGTAGTTCGAATTTCCCCTTAATTTGAAGTAAAACTACTGAGGATGAATTCTACTCAGATTAACACCAGCTGGCAGTGCATGATTTAATCAACATGCACTTACATGTTTCATACGTTTTCACGGTGCAAACAAAAAGTTTTGTTTTTGTATCAGATATTGTAATACTTTATTTCCTTGGACTCATATCAATATCAAAGATCATCATGCTTTGTATTTGACTTTCTAAAATTGAAATTCTGCCAACATGTTTTAGTCTCAACTTTTCCATCTGTCCCTACAAATATATAATATTTTCACAAACTATATGTCCCATGTTGCACACAACATCTTGTATGTGACAGGATGGGAGAGAATTGCAGAAACCTGGGATAATGACAAGTCGATATTCCTTGCATTGACAACTCTCTGTACACAATGTGCAGGGCAATTCAAACCTTGCAGTGCTGTTAGCTGCAGTGCAACAGATTTACTAAAATTGGTGCGGCATCACTAGTCACTCGACAAAGCAGTGGTGGTTCACATCCCAGCATTACTCAACAACCTTACACATGAGGCTCTTAGGCCATGGCAATCTATTATGGTATTACAGATTGTATGAGGTTCAGCAGATCTGACAACACATATGACTTGTCAGTAATGACAGATAACTACTCGGAGAGTAAGATGAACTAATAACTAACAACAACACAAGATATCTGTTGAAGACCTCAGTAGGGGGGCAACAGATTTGTTGCCCAAGAAGAATGTCATGACAAGGGATCTTGGAGGGTAGACGACTCATAGTTCGAGCCTAACTCAGACTGAGACTGACCGAATCAGACTCCTCGATTTTGGTGGTGACAGCCAGTTTTATAAATCTTGGAGGGTGCATTATGCATGCGCAACAAACACGAAAAGTTGTGTCCACCCCGCAATATGGAAATGTTAAAACCAAAAGCATGTTGGTATCAATTCAATTTTAGGAAGTCAAATACAAAGCGTTATGGCCTTTGATGTTGATACAAATCAATGGACACAAAGTGTGACAATATCTGACACAAAAATTCAACTTTTTGTATGCACCTTGAAAACATGTGAAACATGTCAGTCCGTGCTGACGTGTAGAGATCAGTATCCACAAGATGTCCTCACCAGTAAAGTCTCCGTAAGTGCATTTGAAAATGATGCAATAAACCTGTATCGAATTGTGGAAAAACTCGATTAAGGGGATGCAAAAAATAAAGTTGCCATCATTAGTTTAGAAGTCTGATGCTTATCCAACTGTGCCAACCAAAGATGTGTGAATCTTGTTTCATGCATGATTTTATTTTTTTGACTTTGATTATTTCTTGAATCAATAGCGCACACCTTTGTAAGGGCTAAAAGTCTCAGACTTGCAAGCCATGATAGATTAGCACAGTTGGATGAGCTGTTGATGGTAATATTGTTATGTTGATCAAGATGCCTATTTGCCCAAAGAATCAATCGTAACCAACAAGACCTAATACCTTTACCCTTTCGATTTACCGGTCTTGATTTAGGTTGAAAGTAAAATATGATTATAGAATTAAGTTGTTTCTCGAAACAAGGGCGACACCTTTTTTGACTGACTATCTTTAAATATTTTCCAGAAGTTATACCAAAATTAACGTTTGAATATTTTCAAATCTTTACTGTATTTAGAATTTCATCACATTAAACAACAATTATCTCTATGTCATATCCTAATGTATCAGTAAATAGAATGCCCATTACTGGTACATTAAATACACAGGCTCTAATCCATTAAGCAGTCATCTCCAGCCAGGGTTTCCCTACATTTCTCTTTCACCTTATCCATAAAATGCCATCTTTTAGTGTTACGTCAATTGAGAAAGATACGTTACTACAAGAGGAACAAATAAAATATTGGAAGAAAAGTTTGTGTCCAAAATTAACCAGTAAGTTGCGGGGTGATAATAAGGAATTTGATGATTCAGCAGTACTCATTGCTGGATCAGAACATTGAAGATCCATCATTCAAGGTTGGCCTTGGTTGCAAAATGCTGCCCCTAGCAACCAGTCAGAATACGCAAAGCTTCAATCATATTTTGATGGTTTTGCCCTTTAGTTTACCATGACATGAAACTCTCATTCTGCAGGCGAGCCACCAAAGTGAAAATTTTCTCTCCTTGATATTTTCTAAAATTATTCGAATTTCGAATTCAGTGATAAAAATAATATAATTTAAAATGATTGCTGAAATCTAATTTCCTGTGAAAGAAACCAGCACTCCACCTCTGTGCCAGGAAGGCAATCAGAGAGAAACTTTAAATTAAGCCCATTTCATGCATCAGTGATTCTACTATTGCTGGCTCGGTAGAGTCAGCTTATTCGTACTGTGGCTACAATATACAATTAATCAAAGAAAACCCACAAATCAAAAACAAACTCTTCAACAAACTTTTCAGGCACCAATTAGAATACGCAGTTAAAAATTAGATTTTCCAATTTCATCAACCATTTCTCTCCCTGAAATCCTAATTTCTGTGAAAAAAACCCAGAAAAAGCGTTGTTTTTGTTTTGAGCTCATGTTCCAGACCATATATTTCGTTTATGAAACAGCCTAAACGCACTTTGCAAGTTGTTTTTCTACTGTTGTCATTGGTGGTTTTTTTTTCATAAAAATATTGAATTGTGATTGGTCATTTTCAACTAAATGCTGATTTTAATCGGTTCCTTGGCATAAAAGGCCAAAACAAGAACCATTTTTTTGTATCTGACAGTTAATAAATGCATATCAAAACCACGGTGACTTGTCAAATATGACATTTATATGTCCAGGATCTCGTAAGTGTAAAACGTTTAGGATATAAAACGTGTGGCAAGATGTAAAACATGGAAATTCGAATGAATTATTATTATTATATCATTATTATTATTATTGTTATTATTATTTTCAGAATTATCACAATTTAAATTTTACAGGTAAAGGTTATTTAAGATCACTGACTGCTGTGAGAATTAGTGTAGTTCATTTAATAATTAACGCATACAATAGTATGGAGTAGAAATCCACTTCAAGGTCTGTTAGATATATGGCAGATCTAAATTGCTTATTGTGAAAAAAATATTGTGAAAAGAAGCCATCAGAAGAAACACCACTCGACTCTACGCTTTAAATCTGTTCATAGATCTAATAAAAAAACAGCAAAAATAAAAGTTGGGTCAAGGTTAAAGGTAACTAACACTCCACAATCGTGTAGTCAATGCACGTCCTAAACAATTGTCAAACTATTATATTAGTAGAATTAGGAAGTGATTTTGAATCCACACAGTCAGTGTTGCTGGCAGCGAACTGAACACAGATGATGAGATAGGCGAGAAACGTTCCCACTATCTACAAAAAAAAAGACAAGGGGAAAAGACAATGAGCTTTATTCCAGTTTATTTTTAAGAATCTTATTTGATAGTTGCATCCTGAACGCTTAACTATAATTCTATTTTCTATTTTCTAATACTGCAACAGCTGATTCTCTTGTGTAACACTAGCTGCAACAGCTGATTCTCTTGTGTAGCACTAGCTGCAACAGCTGATTCTCTTGTGTAATATTTACTGTAACAGCTGATTCTCTTGTGTAATACTCACTGTAACAGCTGATACTCTTCTGTTATACTTACTAATACAGCTAATTCTCTTGTGTAATACTTACTGTAACAGTTGATTATCTTGTGTAATACTTACTGTAACAGCAGATTCTCTTGTGTACTACTTACTGTAACAGCAGATTTTCTTGTGTAATACTTACTGTAACAGCTGATTTTCTTGGGTAATATTTACTGTAAAAACAGATTCTCTTGTGTAATACTTACTGTAAGAGCTGATTCTCTTGTTACCATGAATAATCCAGAAACAGTAAATCCCACAGGAACATGTGACAAATTATGCAGAAAAATGGACATCTGAAATTATACAATATAATAATCTTAAAAATAAATAAACATAAACATAAATAAACAAAAAAAATTAACATTTTTAAATGTGGAATAATGTTGTTTTGAATTCCAACCTGATGTAATGTGGCATCTGACACTTTGCTCATTTTACACTGTTGTAAAACACCAGCAATGCTATGTGCCTGTAAATACATTTGTTTTTCTCAAAGTACAGAAACTTCCAATTGAAAATTATGACTAATGTTGAGGTAATTATCAATTTACCTTGTTATGTATAGCTGTAAGTGGTGGTATTAGTAGAAATAAAGTTACTATTGATATCAAAATAGGAAAATGCCAGGTTTTAATGCTGGCCTCTCCTATTAGAGTTCCATAGGAGGCACCACATAACATGCCTAGTGATATAATAAGATTTAAACCAATAATAGGAGAAAGTATTTCATCTGCTTTTTGCAAAACTGTATTTAAGTTATAAAACCTTTTGAATATTTCAGAAATGTCATCATTAGACACAATATTATTCTTAATGATTTTATCTTTGGCTATATCAACACAGTTTTCAAATTCTTTTCTGAAAACAATTGCTATAATAACAACCATAAAGCTTGTGATTGAAATTGATGACCAGGTTCTAAGAAAATAGAACAAGACTTCAGTGATAACAATAATCCTAATTCCAACAGGATCTTTTGTTTGTATAGTCTGGGGTATCCATTTGTCTGATGATCCTGTCTTAAATACTTCATTAACAATTTGAATCATGTAAGAAAAATTGTAGACAACTATGGCCAATGATACAATGAAAACCAATGTAAGATAAATTAATTCTTTTGGGCTTAAATTCCCTCTACTTGCTTTCCTAATGTCTTTAAGAAGGTGAAAAATGCTGTAATTTTTGTAAAAAATGTAAAGTAAAAATGAGAATTTTATCATCATTAAAATTGTAAATGCAGTCATATAGATGTCAACTGTATCACCATTATGGTCAGCCGTGATTAGATATCCCACTCCAACAAATGGAATTATGAGATAACTTAAAATAAAAAAGAAATTGATGATATATTCAACTTTCCATTTCAGCATTTCACCAGGTCTGAAACCAAATATTCCTAAGGGAACCAACAATATCACAGGCAGAGCCAGAATTCCATAATTTTTTATGTATGATTTCCAACTTTCTTCCTGAGATGAATTCCCACCAGAGGGCACTGCGCTCACTGCTGACATCTTTGTCTTTCAATTATGAATTGTTCTGATAAATTTACGTAGAAATCTTGGTTTATAAGAAGTAGTGTTAAAATTCCAGATTCTAAATTTTTCCACTAAATTTTATGCATTGTTAGAAATCATGCATTAATGCAAAATATCGATTCGGTTTGTCTGTTCTTCTCTGCAAATAGCTGAATAGTGATGTGGAAGTTTAGTCCAAACTGAATTCTCGTACACCCTGTAGAACATTTGGTTTTGTGACAGAATCCTACACCCTGTGGGACGTTCAGTCCATACCAACAGTATTCTATTGCTACATTCATATGGGAGGTATTTTAGTTCCTTCGGATACGGCGGTGGGTCTCAGGTACGGCTGAGACTGTGAAATGTTCCCGTGTTATTCGCATAGACCTCCAGTACTGTAGATGTCTCTAAGGTGTGTCTTACATCTGATTCCACATAAGCAAGAGTTACTTGTAGTTTAACTGATTTATTTGCAGTATGTTACAAAACCTGTGTTATGCTACTTACAGTATTTAAGCCTAGTTAACTATACAGCATTTAAGCCTAGTTACTATGTGTAGCACTGGTTCCTGCGTGAAGCAGCCCGCTACTACCTAGAATGCTACATTAAGTACTTGTGGTACTTGACCTTGATTGGCTCACACTAATGTCTACAGCCATTGGCTATCCATCTGGTAGGGTCCCTCGTGGGGCTCCCGACTGAGATGTGTAGTCGACAGCTGTACGGTAACTCAGGCCCTTGCACATAGGAAATTCAATTTACATTTACTGTAGAATACTGCTACACCCAGCTGGATATCAAGTTCATAGATTTCGATGAGAAAACAATGAAGCGAATTGCTATTTGAAACTTATTCCAACAAAACCCATAAAAAACCCCAAGAACAGCCAAGCTTAAACCCCTAGCTTATCTCAACACAACCAAGTTTATTCCAACCAAACCCAGAGAAAATCTCAAGCTGATCGAGACAATAACCTGACAAAACCTTGAGAAAACACCCCCCCTCCAAAAAAAACACATGCTTTTTACTGATTGTTTGTCTTCTCATCACGCCATTCAAAGTGCTAAATTTCCACCAATCACTCCACAATGAAATAGGAACAGCCCGGGATCTGATCTGAATGGACATCCTTCCCAGTTGGTCCTTCCCAGGGCAGGGAGTCTCTTCCTCCCTGTTCCAGTCAGGGTCCTTGTCTGCCACTGTTTGGCAGGGGGACCAGAGGATGGGTGGCCGTCTGCCTGCTCCAGTGCGTCATGGGATAAAAACCTTCTTGCCCCATGTAAACTGACAAACAGACACGAGTGAAAACATAAAAAAATACTATTCTCATTGATGATTGAGTCGTTAAGAGCAACGTGAAGAAGTAACACACTCGGTATCCACCCTGTGCTTGGGATAATGGACCCGCTAACGTTGAGCAATACATTATGGTGTGATCACACTGGACGACACCGAAACCGATAACGAGACCGATTAAATATCTTAGCCAACGGCATCACTGATATTGTCTCGCTGCATTGTGAACTGCTTCATAGAATTGTATGTAACCCATTTTAATCGGTCTCGCTATCTGTCTGGCTCTCGGTCTCGCTGTCGCTCAGTGTGAACACACCATTAGGGACATGTACAGATCACATTTGCTTCACACGAAAAAAAAAACCGTCTTCGTGAATAAAATGGATGCTTGTAAAAATGTCGCAAACCGTTACTATTCCAAAAAATTATGTAAAAAATTACGTGTGCAGCCATCTTCTTTTCTGCACTGCCATCATGACTGATTTATAATAATACGCAGTTCTTCTTGCGCATTAGACAGTAATCTTATTCTCTCTCAAAGGGATTTTTGTGAACTTAAGGTCGGGGTACAAAATAAAAATGATCCTAACATACTGCATCAAAAAGTTTGGAGTCCAACTAGCGACTTCTTTCCATTACAACATAATAACGACATTATTATATTCCATCACACAAGCAGGACTATTCGTAATCATTATTGTTCATTGGTGGCTCATAGAGTCACCTAATTGGTCACTTCGAGGTGTTTGTAACATCCTGTCCAGGGGCCCAGGCCTACTTTAAGCTGCATTTATTGGTTGGAATGAGGTAACATCAGTGTGCCTAATTCTCTGACCATGCTAACAAAGGTTGAAAATCCAGTGTCCTCACCAAATATCCACTCTGTTATACCTGGGTACCACGGCATAGGTGCCATTGTAAAATGAGCTAATTCATGATCAAAGTCAGCATAACATGAAGCTAGTACTCCATCAACTATTATTTTAGTTTCCATGGTTATGGGGACATAGGCACCTGAAAATATTAGATCTAGTAATTTTTTTGTTGAAAATTTTAATTTAATACCCCAAGAAGTCCTATTTTGATATTTACAAACTACATAATAACTACTTGTATTCTAACTATACGTTTCAAATTAATATTTGAGGAAATTACCAATGTAAACCCCACAAACACCAATACAAACTATAATTTCTCAAAATTTACATACTATTAGCTCAGATGAATGGAAAGGGAAAGAAGGGAGTGGGGAGAAAACATCATTATTACAAGACTCGATTTTTTCATATCATGTAATAATTTCAATCTCAAAAATTTGGAAAGGAGTGTACATTTTTTACATTGTAGTTCAAAAAATAGGATTTTCAATTCTCATAGATCTATAAATTATAGTTAATTATTGACAGACAGATACCTTGCATAATAACCCTGGATACGGTGATTACTTTGGCAGGGATCAATTCAGATTTTCCTAGGACCAAAAACATCATCACCAGTTACCACCTCCTTTGCATATCTAAAACATTTTGCCAATGTGTTGGACAATTTCAAAAAGTGCCTGTGTAATAAATGTAACTATTTGTCTGTCCATCCATCACACTACAGCTGTTGACTGCATTGGATATGATGCCAGACATTTTACTTGTTGATACCCACCAAATCACAGGGGTGTGACCATTAATTAAAGAAAAAATATTACAGAGTACAGATATGACTAGTAATAATGAAAGTTTATTGCAGAAATATTTGAAACAAGAAAGTCCTCCTGCGTGTCTGCAAGAGGTGTACTTCCCGTGACACATCCTATCCATGGCATGTCAGGCCTTAGAAGAGTACCCTTATGCTTTCTATGGGGAAGGAGTACCCCTATCCTGTCCAGAAGGTACCCCCATCCGGGGGGGTTACCCCTATTCTGTCTGGGGGTACCCCTATCATATCTCGAGGGTGCCCTGTCCCAGGACCTGACTAGGGCATCCTTCCCCTCCCCTTGGCTATAAGCCTGACTGAGATACCCCCAGCTGCAGGTCTGACTGGGGTATATCTCCCCAGAAAGGATCTGGAACCAGAGATTGGAGTACCCCATGGAAAGGACACGGGGGCAGACCTGGGACTAGAGACTGGGGTACCCCCCTCCTCCCCCTCTTCCTGTGGACAGACACACGCCTGTGAAAACCTTCTTCAACCGCGGACCGAAATTATTTCCCGGACATTATTTCTAGCAATATATTATTAATCAATTTGATAACATAAAGGAGACAATCGAGTTTTCCCTAAATAGAGCAGAACTTTCACTGAATTCAGCGAATTCGGGGAATCTGAAAAACCACTAAAGTCACTGAAGCATGAATTAGGATCAATTTAACTGTCTTCTCTGTTAGCTGTGTCTCTGAGGCAGACTGGTAGAGTCTCTGTCTCTCGCACAGGCGATAGTGGGTTTGAGTACAGTACAAGATGTAGTGGGTTTGGGCAATCCTTTTTTTTTAAAATATTATTTTGAAAGCATTTAGGGAAAACTCGATTATCCTGTTAATTTCACAGTACATGTTCTTACATTGGATGGAATTTTCCTGATTCCTGTCTTGCATAAATAAGATGATTTTCTGATAGAAAAATAGTATTGTTCATGTAAGTTGTTATAGACTTGTACATTATAGTTGTAGCATGTTGTTTCTTAAATGTCTTCACTGTACTGTATGTCAATCTACCATTGGGAGAAACTGAAAAGAGAATGCACACATAAATGCAAGAGGATTTAATTGCAATTTTCTGTCCCAAAGGACTACACTATGGAATCTTTATGATTCTTAGATAATAATCTCCTAGATTGTTAAACAATCTGTTACTGGCAAAATATTTGAAAGCCCAACCTGTTTGTACTTGGTCATGGTTTTGTAATTCAGATATGATTACCAATTTTCCATTTTGAAGTTTCACTTTGGCCACAGAAGGGAAACAACCGTTTCCTCCATTTCCTCCTCCTCCTTCTTCTCCTTCTACAGAGAAATTATATTTCCATGAAAAATGTAAAGGTAAATTCAGTACAAATATTTTCAATGAGATTTTCTAACTAGTAGTGTTACTGTCAGTCAACAATTGCTTATTTTATTAACAGTAATTGGGATGCAAATGCATAAGCCTTGATTTTTTGGTTGAAAGATTCTTTCACTCATAAATGTTACGTCAAAAAGGATTTGTAACACACAATTATTCAGTGTAGTCTGACATCTATTATTGGTTACAGTCATTAGCTGACCACACTCCTTTCCATATAAATATTTGCATCTTAAGAAAAATTAGAGATACAATACACCACGAGCAAATTCTGTGTGATTTTGATCTCATCTAAATTTATTTTCTTACAGACTGCCATTGCAGAAAGCAAAAAGTGTCTTCTGTTCTCAATTGAGCAAAGGAGCAAATCTTCAAAACTTTCTTAATATCTTTTCTTGTTATTTGTTAAAGAATTTGTTTTGATCCAAATTCTCCAACTACCCTGTTGTACAGGACACCAATTAGTGTACAAATTAAAAAATGCATCACCTTTGTTATAATTTGTAAATTTGTAGAAACCAAAAAAGATTAATTAATATCATTACCTTTCTTGCAGCTTTGACTGCTACGATCCCAATTTCCTGATGCCAAACATTTCCTGTCATATGGTCCTTCTCTAGTGTATCCAGTATGACAACCAACAAAGGCCAAAGTGTTTACAGGGTATTTTCCATTAATTGGTGATTTTTTGTGAACTATCCATCCATTTGACACACTTAGGGGATTACATATACCTCCTACAGATATTGGCATGTACATTTTAAGAATAGAATACAGTAGATTTAATACTTAAGATTCCTGTGTCATTTCTATCCACTTTGAGAAAAAAAAGTGAAAAAGAAACATTTTTGCATCAAGGCTGCTCATGTCTCTAAAAATTTCTTTTTTATTGATCTATTTGATGATATTAGTAATCAAAAACCTGTTGAAACCTTTTATCATGATAATAAATTTATTATGGTATAATCTTCTTTTGTCTGATGTGTAATACCTACTGTATTTTGAGGGGAAATGGCTTCAATTAATTTGTATTTAAAACATAGTAAATAAAAATGTTTTACTTGGATTACAGTAGGTTTGTTCTTCTGAAGTCCAAATTCCAGACTTTTGACAAGTGATTGAGCTGGGACCTGATAGATCATATCCTCTAGAACAGGAGAAGGAAGCTTTAGTTCCTATGGGGTAGCCACTGTTTCCTTTCTTAGTTGGTACTAATGATCTAGTGTATTTTATATCACCTTCACCACCTCTAATTGTCCTATACGTACATAGAACTACAACAAACATTTCATAAATTGTGTATGTTAAAGATAAATCAAAATTCAGTCCACAGATCTCCCATATTAAAGCTAAATAATTCATATACTTCTGTTGTAAGTTGTAGGATTCCATCTCCCACTCCAAGTTGAACTCAGACAAGTAGCTTTGCTGGGTCCAGAGAGAGAGTATCCATCATTACATACAAATGTAGCTGTACTGCCTTTAAAAAATCTTCCATCTTCAGCTCTCCAAGATGCACTGTAGTGTATTGCACCATTTGATAGGTGGCTGAGGGGATGACATAATCCTACAATTAACTTTCTTATTTCAAATGGAGTTTGTTCAAAAATAATTCTTGTTCCCAATACCTTGAAGCATTTTCTGTGTAAGTTTGTGATAGAATCTATTTCAAACATTTGTACAATTGTTTTAAGGCACATCAACACATATCATACCAAGGATATCAGACATGCATATTTTCCTGATAGAATAATTTCAAACTGATTTTACCAAAGGGTTTTGAGCATTTTATGATGCAGAAAACACAATACCATGAATTCTAGCAAGAAGAATTTTACAAAGAATACAGAAGAAAATAAAGTAGTGCCAATATATTACAAGAAAAACGTTTACAGAATGACATTGTAATATTGCAAACAAATTCCCCCCATGATTTCACCCTGAAAATAAAAAGGACATTCCCTTCATTCAATCACTAAACTGACTTTGAATGATTCAATAATAAATGTATAATACATCTTTACTCTGATATTGATTAAGTTTATGTTCTCCAACATTTCATTCTCATTCAGTGTTTCTTAAACTTTGATTTTTTTTTCTCTCCAAATAAGATGTGCACTGAACAGGAATTGATTGCCTATTTATTATTCTATAACTATAAACTCTATTCATGGAAAGGAGTGATTATTTTAAGGAAACCCACTCCCAATTTCCTTTGTTCTATCAATGAATTGAGAGTGGGTTTCCATTGAAGTGTCACCAGAGAAGTGGCACTTCTGCACCTAAAAATGAAATTTCTGAAAAGACATCTTGTAACATATCAAATGAAAGAGCAAGTCAAATGCAGCATAAATAACATGAAATTTAGTTGAAATTTCCAATAATATGCAGAATATTGGTAATTTTTACCTTGTTTTTGAAGTCGGTTTTTCACAGTTAAATCCCAATTTTTAAAGCAAAAAATAAACATGAAATAAAAGCCATCCAGACTCAATCTTTTGCATGCACACAGACAGATATCAGACAGTATCCCCAAAACATTTCAGACAGAAATTCTAAGTTCTAGAAATATTCCAAAAAAAACACAACTGCATCACATGACACACATCCCCATACTGAGCCTTCCCGCCAATAAGGGTACCCCCTGTGTAATCAGACTTTTTGTTATTTAGCTATTTTTCACACATTTTAATTGTTCTCTCACAATATAGTACTAAAAGGGAAAATTTCCTTGCAAGGGAATGTACTGGGGTTGACCTTCATTCATATAAAATTTGTTCAAAATCACTCATATTCTCAATTGGCTATTGTGGCTAATTGTCGTTTATTAAAATAGACAAATAACTTCTATTCTTCTATTATTAGCCAAAACACCACTCTTCACTTCACTCATCGTAGGTTTTCTATGCTAATAATACACTCATAGTCGTTATTTCTCTATTTCCGCTTATTGTATTGCTTCAACTAATTTTACATCATGACTCTTAAAGCACCTTCTCAAAATACTTAAAATAACTCTTAGACAGATTCTATTGAATTAAAGAAAGCATTATTAAAGATGATATAGTATTTTACCTATGCATTGTGGCCATGGATTGCTCCACTGTCCTGTGCTTAGACAAGTTAATTGATGGGAACCATTCAAATAATTGTTTCCATTGCGATTATTACGGCAAGAAAGTGCAATGTTTGTGCCTGGAGCATAGAGTCTTCATCTTGGTACACATGCAGAAGGCTTGTCTAAGACAATCTCATATAGATTTGATACCATGGGTCTACAGAATCCTATGGATAAACATAATTTATTTAATCTGTTGCTGATTACAGAATCCTATGGATAAACATGATTTATTTAATCTGTTGCTGGGTCTACAGAATCCTATGGATAAACATGATTTATTTAATCTGTTGCTGATTATAAATAGCTAAGTGTAAAAAATTATTGTTTTAAATAAGTGTGAATAATCAAGGAACATCACTATCTGATTTGACCAAATTCTAACTTTATTTAAAAAGTTAATAATTTCTTTTCAGTACCAAGGGAGATAATTCACTAACTTATTTTCCTTCTTTTAAAAAGAATTATTTCTCTAGCAATAGATATGTTATAAATGGAATAAATGAGAAGTCATGTAGTTAACGTAACAGTTATTTCTACCTTCAGCTGGCAGGCAGGTTGTGGTTGTCCCAGTCCAGCTTCGACCTATCTGACAAGTCCTAGACCCTGATCCACACTGGAAGTGCCCCTCATCGCATGTAATTGAAGCCACAGTATCAACAGGATATCCTTCAACGTCAGTATACAATGGTTTATTGTAATTCACTTAACCATTGTCCAGAGGACCCAGAGATGGACAGGCATCTGCAGTTAAGATTTTTTGTTATTAAAAAACATATGGATATTTGTTATACTTAAGGCTACTGTCTTAAGAATGAATGAAATGTAATAGGTAAATAATTATACTGCATTATCTTTCAGTTTCATTTTATAAATTGTATGTGTCACGAGGCTTTGATCTCCAACTTTGGCCGTCCTAAAATGACCCTGCATCCCCGTAAGTCAGCTCAGTCAGATTAAATATTATTGCCATATTATTGCCGGATACGGGAGAATCAAGGTGAGGTACTGACTGAGTCCCTACTCCACCCCGGTGCATGTGCCGATACTCCACCCCAGTGCATGTGCCAATAACCCACCCCAGTGCATGTGCCCATACTCCACCCCAGTGCATGTGCCCGTACTCCACCCTGGTGCATGTGCCTGTATACCACCCCAGTGCATGTGCCCATACTCCACCTCAGTGCATGTGCCCATACTCCACCCCAGTGCATGTGCCTGTACTCCACCCCAGTGCATGTGCCTGTACTCCACCCTAGTGCATGTGCCTGTACTCCACCCCAGTGCATGGGCCCATACTGCAGAAATGAAGTTGACTAAACTTCCCTTCGTCGCTTCGTAGTAATAAAAGTTACCAATGCATTTTGCGAATGTGGTGATGGGAGTTCCTCTATCTGCCCCTACATTAATGAACCAACTTCCTGTAACATTTCCTGTTGCATTTTGTGCTGCTTTGTTGCAGACTATTTGCTGGGGCCCAATTAGATGACCATTGCTGGGGCAACTGAATCCAATCTAAGTGCGCCAAGGGAAGAATCCATCTCTTTCTGAACCAGAGGAAACCATTTTAGTTGCATCGGTTTCCATGTCCTTACATAACCCTGTATCAAAGTAAAAAATTACACTCTTTATTTTATTTTGTTCGCTGTTGTTGGGAAATCAGGAAGTAACTGAATGTAATTCTCTTGACCTTGTCTTGGTGTTCTCTTGGTATCAAAACAAATTTCAGTTAATGTTTCCATTGCACCATGACTACCCAAGTTCCATTCTTTTATACAAACATATAAATTTGATCCACCCCAGGTGTTGCTTAACATCTATACCGTCAGCAGGTGTCCCGCCAGAGGTGAATCTGGGGATCACAGAGGTGAGAAAGCATGTAAAACGGGGATCCACCGTGGCTTTGAAACCCAGGGCAGACGTCACCAGAAGTTCAAAACAGGGGTATCAGTGGCCCCACGAAAAGGACTTATGTCCTCAAAAAATTTTAAAAAAAACTTTCTGGGGCTTCCTGGCTCTAAACTATTTGGACTTGCTGCAGTAGCAGACTGTGACAATCCATGATGGCTTCACGGATCAATGAGATTATTCTGCTGCGTCACGTCTGTGAATAATTCCTGCTCATGCGTTGTTGTAAGTCTGCCAATCATTGGTAATTTCAAATTAGCTTTATGAAATCGTAGCATTTTCAGTCGTGGTCACCTTCAAGTAACCTCATGTACAAGCTGTAATCCATTGTTACTCTTTTGTATTTAATCCATATTTCATTACCTATAAAAGTTGCCTTCCTTTGATCAGTAAAAATTACCATGTAAATTAGTCTGCCACTCTGTGGAGAATTGATTTTCCACACCTTTTTTCTTGTGACCCTTAAGATATTTGTACAACTTCTCAGACGCCCAACAGATACACATATCATTATCAAGAAAGGATCCTTTTTTTTTAATCTGAAATCAGACCTTAGTTTGACTGCAAACTACCAGTAAACTTTGGCAGTAGAATTTAAGTTAAGACACATTAAAAAGGATCGTTCTTATGATAACACGCGTAAATGTTCAATATCCGCACTTAAATGAAACGTGAAGTATACAAAAACATCAGTACTTAATCAATAACTCTTACAAGAAAGTAAAACACAGTCCGTGCTTTAGCCACCAGTTTTCACGTGTTTTGTTTTGCCTCAGGTTTAGTTGCAGTTTTGGTATTTGAACCAATAAGCGATATTAAAGCTTTTTGCGTGTAGCTGTCTATCAGTATTGACTTAATTGGAAGGATGTCCCATAAATGGAAAGGAGAGATCACAAGTGAAAAGCGGTTATGTACTGTTGGATCAAACCGCGAAAGTTATCAGGGAAGATGGAGGATTAGTTTTCTGTATTAGTGCTTCAACCGTGTGGCATGATGGGACACACTACTATTCTGAATATGTGACAATTCATGTTGGATCTGAGGAAAATAATTGGCGTCTCAATCAAACTTAGGTGTTTTTGTTTTTAATCGAACAAAGCGATGATGACACTTTTACATTTCAGACACACTAGGAAGGGGTGTTGACAAGAAAATACTACGGGTTCGAATAATAGAGAAGCATTCGATCTATGCTCTGCTTGGATCATGTGCTTTAAAAGGTGCCGTCCTGTGTTTGTGTACCGTTATGTGTGTTTTACTTTGGTACACGACGGGTTAGCGCACTGAAGGTGACGCACTACTTGTGGTCATACTGAAGTACCACAGACAGTAAAGAGATCGTGGTTTAAGAGGCATTAGCCACGGACAATTCCAGGCAAGATTTAATTTCACAAGAAATGAATTAAAAATTGATTATGGTACACAATTTGCTGGAATACAGTGTAAAGAGGAACAAAAGCTTGAAAGAAAACAGACACCTAATGGAATATCTGCAGTTCCGTTGCTTTCAGCATCAAGGACTAACATATCGATGGAACCTCAAGAACTATTGGTTAAATTATTGATCTGCAACAGGGTTCAAACGTAGAATAATACAGATTGTTTTTATTCCTACAAGTAAGGTGTTGAACTTTTCTACGATAGACTTTCTCAGCAGGCTTGCAACGGTGATAGTGTTTGAAAGGCCCTGTTTTCCAGTGATTGCCCTCCGGTGGGTCCGGTCACCACTCAACGGGACAGGCTGGTCATGCGACCTCCGGCTCAGCGACTAGAGTCAGGTGGACACTTCGACAACAGTACGTGTCATTATAGACACTTATTTACATTTATCCACGCTGTGCCTAATACCATAAACAGATACAGAGACGACGGCAGCGAATAGCGGACAAAAAATGCGAAGAAAACTCCGTAATGAAACTTGTGACACAGATTTCGTTTCCTGTATCAGAGCTACAATTAGCTTTGTCAATGTCACATTTAGGATTTACTGGGATAATAGATGAGAAATCAATAGGATTTTGTCAATGATGATAATATGTACAGTTTGTCGCTTTGCTTAGTTGTGTTTCCATCTGCCAAGACTTTTGTTAAAAAGAGAGAGTCGCATAAAATATTTTGGGCATACACATCAGACATTTTTTATTTTAATTCTTAAGTGGAGCACATTCACCAAGAAACACGTCGATGAAATGCCCCAAAGGAAAGTAAACTGCTGCTCCATGAATAGTCACCGAAACACACATGACAAGTGTCAAACTATGTCAAAGAAATGTAAATAAAAACAACGGTATTGGACGCTACGACGAATTAATTGCAGTGAATGAAATATTACGACGGTTATCTGATAAATATCAGGGCATACAATTAGAGAAAATTTGGGAACAATGTTGAAGAGACTCTGCTCCCCGAAACGGAAGAAAAGGAATCGTGTGTATCCCACGTTACCCGACGAAGGAGATAGGTACTCCACATGCAGCGTCACATTACTGGGACATGGCTCAAAAACATACTACTCATTTGATGATTGGTAGGTTGCACTTTTCATTCATTCAGGGTGTGATACATTTCCGTTTTAGTGATTCACAGAGTCACCTTATTGATGGGATCCTGGATTTTGTCTTCAATTTCACAGCCTAAATGTTGGGCCGGCACCATAACTTTCATCCATTATTGGAAAAAGGTGTCAATTTAGAAAAAATACGTCAATTGTTTTAAAAAAAAAACAACAGGGACCAGTTTAGAATAGAAAAATTATGGTCATTGTAATAACAGAGTCACTAAATGAAATTCTTCGCTACTTGATTTTTCGTTCAACATTTGATTGAGTGAAAACGGAGATCTACAATGACACACAATTTACATGTTGTTTCTGGCATTGAGAAGTATAGGTGTGCCCGTTTTAAACCAGACCATGCAAAATATTTATTTTTCATGTAACGAAAAATCATTTAGTTGGACACCAGCCTCTGCCAATGTGGCAGGGCATGACGTAGGGATACTTTTGTCTCTTTTTATCCATTTTTGGCAGCGCTGAAAGATTGCCTCAGTGCAAAACAAGTGGAACAAATTATAATTTACTCAAATCACTAACAACATGTTTCAAAGTGCCAAAATAGTTTCAACCCTGTTTGTCTACATTGCTGATAACTGTTTTTAATAATAAGATAAATCACGAGGTAAGGGCATTCTCGAAGAGAATGCCCACAGAATGCCCACACCGAGGGATTTATCTGATTGAAATCATGTCCATTTGATTGCTATTAGGAGTCGATTGATGTATGAATTGTCTCTGAATAGATTTTATTGTTTGGGGAACAGCCATTGTTGTTCAGGTTTGCGAGTTTTGATGCTTCATTGCGGTCATCATTATTGAGTAGATTTGGTGAATTGATGTAGTCATACTTACTCAGGTGATGTGGTTTGGCGGGATTTGCATTCATTTGAGTTGTAGCTGTCTTGGAATGAAGATCTGTTGGCTTTTAGTTCTTGTTGTTGCTTCGTGCTTACCAGCCATGTTTTCGGATGAGGATGATTATTCTCTTTCTGGTTTAACTCAAACGGATCCAGAATACAAGGAAATGGCTCGTAGCAGTGATGAGGAGTCTGTTGACAATTTTCAAGCACTGTTAGAAAGTGCGAGAAGGCTTGCAGGAGGA
>JBCAUG010180350.1:0-19856 GCA_038406175.1 Haplosyllis leylae | reverse complement strand
TTGAAACATTAATGTAGACTCTGTTCAAAAAGACCAATTAAAACCATTTCAAAAAATAGAAAGCTAGTGTTTGTTCAGTTTTTAGACGAAATATTTTCAACCACCAATCTGGACTAGCATCCTAGAGATCCACTGGCAGCCAAGGAAAGGCGATCTAGACACAAAGAAAAACTTCACCACTGTGGTTTTAGTATGAAACAATTAAAATTTCACAGTACAAATCTTACTATGTATCCGATGGATCCTACAGTGAGGCATCATGCCAATTTGAAAATTAACAAGAAGAAGAAAGAATGCCGCCATTGCAAAAGCACGTGGTTTACCAAGGTCATGGACGTCAACAAAAAATTTGAAAAAAAGACCAAAAAACACAAGAAATACACAGCCAAGCAAGAAAGAACAATATACAAACAATTTTTAAGGAGTATTAGACACATTAACCAGAGAAATTTAAGAAAAAGACAATATTTGGACTGTAACTGAAGCTAAGAGAGCGAGATTTCACACGAGAATTGGAATCGAACAAGAAGGAGATGCAAAGTTGAAAAATTGTCAAATTAAACTAAAAAGACTGACCTTCCCAGAGGGTGTTACCACTGTGATATTACCAAGTATAAACAAAACTAAACAGAGGTTTTGTAGTTACTGTCACTACACATTTACTGACAAAAGTGCTTTTAACAAACACTTAAGAGCAAAACATAGACAACTAGTTCAACAGATGGATTACCAGTGCGACCAATGTGATAGAGTATTTTAAAGCCTAGCCATCTACAGACCCACAAATTGATGACTCACAACAAGACAGACAGAGGAGACAATTCCCAGGTCAAAAAGTCAAAGAAAACATCAACATCCAAACCTATCCAGACCAATGCACCCACAAAAACTACTAGTCATCTAGACCCAGCTACCAACAAAGAATATGAACTTTTATGCTGCAATCTGATGGTACCTAGTGACCTAGACCCAATTGAAGTGACAGTCTACACCGACACAAGTTCACCAAAGAACAGCTATGCAGATCTAGCACCAAGTACCCCCCTAGTATCACCACCCCAGTAGTAAAAGACTTACTAGCAGAAGCAATGGAACAGATTAAAACTACTAGTAAACTATTTTCAGAGGAGGACATACAGTGTATCTTCAATGGGGGAACAGTTCCCCCAGCCTAGAAGACTTTTTTTCTATCTAGGAAACTGGTTAACTAGCCAAATAACTAGCCATCTAGAACACTTGTAAACTAGAACTCTACTTTAAATACCCTGAGTTTTGTTGATCTGACAACAGAATCCTGATGAAGACCATCTCAAAACATTAATGTAGACTCTGTTCAAAAAGACCAATTAAAACCATTTCGAAAAATAGAAAGCTAGTGTTTGTTCAGTTTTTAGACGAAATATCAGATTAGAAATGCAGTTCAAATGTATTTTTGTGAACATACCAGTTTACGTTTTGCTGCTATGACCTTGTGTCCCAGGCGTACTTCAGGTTCTTAGAGAAGTTCCTTTAGCTTTGAGGTTACTAGGATATTTCCTTTGTCTGTCACTATTCTTTATTCGCGCCTTCTCAAGAGTGGGGCCACTTATCTTCTCACTATGGTGATCTTCGGTGGCTTAGTTGTGGACAGTTAAAAAAATATTCCAATTTTTCAAAAAATTTGACGGGTTTCAAAACCAAAATGTGTTTCAGGACATTCTGAGCAACTTGGATTTTTGGATCCCCACCCCACCACACCAGGCTTGGTTGCAAAATTTTACTTGATACATTTTTTGACCTTCTTCATCTCACTTTTCATCTGGCATATTACTCTTCATCTCCATATTGTTTCATCTCATTATTTCTCGTTATCTCTTTGTATCTTACTCAGTTTTTCTCCTTATAAAGCAAAGTTACAGTTAAATTAAAATCACATCGTCACATAGGGCGCGACACAATGTTGGTAAGAATTATTGTTCACAGTTAAATCTTTTAATTCAAAGGAAACAAAAACAATTGCATTATTTATGAAGGTTTTGTAAATATTTATACCATACAGGAGGGCGTGGAGGAGGAAGAGGTGGCGGGTTCAGAGGCGGTCGAGGAGGCGGATTCAGAGGGGGCCGAGGAGGTGGCTTCAGAGGAAGAGGCGGAGGGGGTGGTGGGGGGTTCAGAGGAGGTCAGCGTGGGGGCGGTTTCAACAGGAGATTTTAACTATTTGGCCATGTATGTTTTTGTACGAGCAAACATAACTTTCTATTACAATGTAATTAACGATGCTCTCATCTGGTTTTGCTGTCTGACTGTGAAGCATTCCATCAAATATCTTCAGATCAATTGCGTACTGAATACCAGGTGCATATCATGGAAAACAAATTCATCGTATGAGCTCCGTTTGTTTAATGCGTGTAGAAATTGAACGTATGCCGAGCAGTACGTCAATTTTATTGCTTTTGCGTTATCACTTGGGTGCCAGAATAAACCTGAAAAAAGATATTGAAAATATGAGACAGGAGTGTGTAGTAGAATGACTCGAATGAATTTGTAGATATGAAATATAGATGCAAAGAGTGGGGATGTAAGGGTTTGATGAACGTAGTCTACACTTCGGGGAGTTATCATTGTGGGCTCAGTTACTCGTGGGGTATAATAAAGAAAAAATGCCTCGGCAGGGAAATATGCTTATTTCTTGTTTCAGGTATTGTTAGCCCTTTTGTTGCAGCTATTAGCCATGTATGCGTGATATGTACAACTGCAAATAAAATAATGAAAATTTGAACTAGGCAGTTCATTATTTTTTGGTAGTGGTATTCATTTCTCTTTGAGGTTCTATGGTAGGCGCCTTGAATATTAATATTTTTGAGATTTAGAAACAAATGTAGACGCACAGCACAGGGGTGTACTCGTTTCGGTGACTTTTGACTGTTTTGCAATGAGCAGGTGTGAATGTTTTCATTGCAATTCTATAGTGCGGTGCATGTGAGTTGGCGCAAATTAGGCTGAAATGAGTGAATGGCCAGAAACAATATTGGTTTTAATGAAGTCAAATATTTCTCTCTGTGGGACAGAGGAATGCAGACGCCCCCCTTTCAGGTGCGCAGCGCTCTATAAATTGAGAAATGAATGTAAAAATTATTGATGCGCCCTACCTTTAGTTAGAAACGAACGTCACGACTAGTAACTATGTGAATAGTAGTTATGGTAAATCGAAAGTGGTTAAATCCGCTGCAGATGCGTAAAAACCTGCGGTTGCTAGTCGGAATGCCAGATTACTGCAAAGTGTGCAAGGGTTTTTACCGTGATTCGCGATTATTCAAAGTACAGCAGTTCACAGAATAGATTTATGACACGTAGTATTATCAGTAGTATTATCAGCTATTTAGGATTGTTTGGACATACGTGGTAAGACTTACAAAAAGATTTGCTGTGACTATACTAATATATATATACATAAACATAATCGAGCTCGTTTTAACCTTTGGTCCACAGGCGGTATGATGATGCCGTAGATAATCCCTTTGTCCACCTAGGGGGTGTAGAGAGATACCAGAGTCGGATCCAGGACTTGTCGTAGGATTGGGCGCCAACCCCTTAGAAGGGGCGCCAACCGAATATATTTTAACATTTTCTGAAAACTCCCATAAAATTAATGTACGGACCTAACCGAATATGTGTGGGTCACAGGTACGAGAAGTGTTGTCGACGAACCATTTGCACCGTACTTCTTTCATTAAAGGAAGACGCGGGCCTTATTTCGCAATACCGCATTGCCCTTCTGTAGGTTTTTCATCAAAGCAAAAAATATGAGATTATTAAAGTAACATAAAACTAGATCTACAAGTCCTTTTGATTATCCTTGGTAATTTTCATTTATGTGGAGAATTCATGCCCTCCTTTCTTCAGTACAAGGATAGCTGCCACATTCCAAAGTTTTCCTCGTTATTGTATGCTCTTGGAGAAAGATATAAACCGGGTTTTTATTTTTGTTTTTTTGTTTTTTTGCTGAAATGTACTTCGAACTGAAAATATTTTAGAAGCTAGGTATGTGCGGAGTTGTCATACAGAACACATGTGTAGATCTAAGGTATACTATTAATTATTTCACTTCAAATCAATTTTTACAGCTGCATAGAATATCGAATTTGAAATAATTTTAATCAATTTATGAAGGATTGACTCATTTTTTTGTGATTTTATAGCACTGATCACTTCAGTCACCCTTCAACTTTTACTTGGAGATACAGATAACAATTGGCAACACATACTACACTTTCTTTGGAAATGTTTAAACCAAAGTTCTGGAAGCCTGGAACAGAAGCTCCAGGAGCTCATCTGAATGAAGAGCGTACCAAAACTAGCGAAGGTACATCATTAATTTCAACGAATTCAGAACTTTAGATGTTAGCGTATTTTGAACGTAATAGCTTAGTGTAAATGAGTACATCCGTGTATAAGTCGAATATGTTTTTTAGTCTGGACAGTGGAACCAAACAAGGAAATTTCACTCCACTGATCATCGTGGCCTCAAAATCAAAGACATAAGTAAATTAATCTTCCAGTAGAATTTAGTATGAAAGTTAGATCTCAACCTGGTTAGAACACATGCAATAAAGACACCAGGAAGAGTAAACAGCCCACACAACTTTGCGCACACATAACTTGATATCTTACAACGTAGCGAAAGGTTTATTTCAAAGCTGCCAAATACTCATTGGCTCATCTGATGCGGCTTTATGTATCATCGTTAACTCTGGATACATTCTCTGCAACCTTTTAAAACGCAATACAAAATTCACAGTGTCATGTCTTTATTCTACGGTATTGTTTTAGGTAGTGGTTCATCGGTAGTCTTCAATCCAAATCGAACTTTGTCGGTAGAACAGCAGCGCCAGAGATTACCAATCTTCAGGTTCCGGAATCATATTTTATATCTTCTGGAAAAGTACCAAACCTTGGTGGTAGTCGGCGAGACAGGCTGTGGTAAAAGTACGCAAATACCACAATATCTCTGTGAAGCTGGATGGGCATCGCAAGGTGTGAAGCTTTATTTAAACTATTTGTTTTGGATCTCTATACATTCAATGACAGTTTATTTGCTGTCCTATTTTTGTAGTTTGAATATTTTGAAAGTCGCAATTAAAAAAAAATTGTGGCATTTATTAGGAATGGTTATCTGCATCACACAGCCACGACGTGTGGCCGCAGTTACTGTTGCCACCAGAGTAGCTGAAGAAAGAGCCGCTGTTCTGGGACATGAGGTGAGAAAACCAGACGTTTCGAAGATTAAGTTGCTTGTTTTCAGAAATACATGTAGTTTCAAAGTGAAATCAGAGACGTTGACATTTGCTTTTACGTGTGGTACAATATAAGCACTCAACTATCGTGTAACCTGTGAAACAATTTATCACTCACATTATCATAATTGTACTGAAACCTTTTTCAGGACAAGGAGCGCTTACATGTCAGAAAATAAAGGATATTCTTGAAGTGTGGATGGCAAATAACCTTTACCAATGAATAATTTTTAGGTGGGCTACGCCATTAGATTTGATGATCAAACTGATGCAGCAGCAACCCGTGTTAAGTTCATGACTGACGGTTTGTTGGTTCGAGAAATGATGATAGATCCCCTGTTAAAGAAATACAGTGTGATAATGCTGGATGAGGCTCATGAGAGAACCCTGTACACAGGTAAGGTACACATCAATGAATAATTATTCTGTACGAAAACGGAAGACACTGTGATTAAAAATCATTCATTAAGTTACAGGTACCAAAGTATACTATGGATAAATCAGCACAAAATATACTTAAATGTTATCAATAAAACGAGTGACCAAAGCAAGGCAATAATTTAGGCATTGTCTCATAATTTTACTTCGGAATTTCACTGCGTCGTTACAAGAGAAACCCAGTGTAATGTTCAGTCCCTGCTCATTAAGTGTTCTTTGAAAGTAAGTAATGTAACAGTAGCACATTAAAATAATTACCGAAGAAGTTTTCTATTTGAGTAGACATTGTAATTGGCCTGTTGAAGAAAATACAGAGGAAGCGAGATGATCTGAGGTTGATTGTTGCCTCCGCCACACTGGACGCTGAGAATTTCTTCAAATTTTTTAACAGGTATTGGGTGTTAATCATGTGTTTGATAGCCAACAAATTAATAAAGTCAATAACTGAAAATACTCAACACAGAACATAAACGCACAGTTGTCATTCAGCCACACAGTGAAGTATAGTGAATGTTTAATTATGTTATAGAAATGAAACTGGCGATAGAAGTAGGGACACTGCCACCATCATGACAATAGAAGGGCGAATGTTTCCAGTTGACGTCCATTACGCATTGGATCCGGTACCGGATTATGTTAAGGCAACAGTAGAAACCGTCATGAAGATCCATCGTATCGAAAAGGAGGGAGACGTGTTGTGTTTTCTCACTGGTCAGGAAGAGGTGAAAAATCTGAACAATCCTAAAACTATTCCTGCAGACCAATAAAGTAGTTTATGCAATTTATTTATTAACCATCGTTCACCGGTTGGCCACACAAAAGAAATCGGCAAACTTGGTGAATTTGAAATATGTGATAAAACACAGGGGAAAACATGCTGACATAATTCTGGAAACATTTCTCGTTTCTTTAAAAACTATATTCAAATGTTCATATGTGAATTTAGGTGGAAAATGTTGTATCGCTGTTAATAGATGAAGCAAAACAGCTTCCAAAAGAGGGCGTGATGAAAATGCGTGTATTACCCATGTATGGTGCGCTACCAGCTGCTGAACAAATGCGAGTGTTCGAGCGAACTCCAAAAAACTGCAGAAAGGTACGTGGCCAAATTGCAAATAGAGTAGAAATTGCGAACACATCTGGTAACAGCATCGCTTTAATTCAGTGTGAATAAGTATGTACGTGCAGAAGATACCCAAATCAGTTAACCGTGAATTGTCGTTTTCAACCACAGATTGTGATAGCTACGAACATTGCAGAAGCCTCAATCACCATAAATGGGATCGTTTACGTTATTGACTGTGGATTCGTGAAGTTACCTGCATTTAATTCATCGTCGGGAGTGGAGTCTTTAGTTATCGTACCCGTGTCTCAGGCCTCGGCTGAACAACGTGCAGGTCGAGCGGGTAGAGTACGGTCTGGTAAAGCATTTCGGTCCGTATATTTTGCTTTGTTCTAGTTCGCATTTTGTTGTCAATGACCGCATAAACTTTAGGCTACGAACTCTTTTTAAGAATGAAGCAGAGTTGAAACAGTTGTTATCATTAAGACACAGCGCTGCAAATACTACGTTTCATCGATTTTGCTGACATGCCATTTTTACTCAACTTACAACACCACTTTCTCATTTAGGTTATATACGGAGAACAGTTTTGAAAAACTCTCTGAGAAGACAGTCCCAGAGATGCAACGGAGTAACATGGCAACAGTTGTGTTACAGTTAAAGGCATTAGGAATCAACAACGTTCTACGTTTTGACTTCCTTTCACCACCGCCTGCACAGAATATGATACGTGGACTGGAAATTCTTTATGCATTGGGTGCCTTGGATGAAAATTGTCAATTAACACAACCGCTAGGGTTTCGTATGGCTGAATTTCCTTTACAGCCAATGTATGCAAAAATGTTACTCACATCGGAAGAATTTCAGTGTTCTGAAGAGGCTGTGACCATTGCAGGTAAAGAACAAATACAATCACTTTGTTTTTAACCTCTAAAGTTTTCAGGGGAGACGAGTCATGTACACTTACATTTTGAAAGTATTAAAAATATGTGTGCCATGTTGAAATTTTAAAATACGTTCCTTTGTGAAATTGAGCATTTTTGATAATAAGACAACCTTGATTGGAGTTTATAATAATTACCGGCAATGATAAAGCTAATATATTGTACTTACTTATTAAATAGTTTTTAATTAGATTTTTTTTTAAAATATTAGGAATATCGAGAAAAAAAATTGTTAAAGTACATATTTTCGTTGCTATTATTATTGCAGCAATGATGCAAATTCAGAACGTGTTTGTCACTCCATCAAATCAGAAGATACAGGCTGCAAAAGCAAAACGCAAATTTTCAGTGGAAGAAGGGGATCACATAACTATGTTAAATGTATTCAATGCATTTATGAAATATAACAAAAGTTCACGATGGTGTCATGAGTATTTTTTGAACTACAAAGGACTTGTTCGAGCAGTGGAAATAAGGGAACAACTTGTACGGTTATTGCGCAAGTTCAACATAAAACTTTTATCGTCGAATGGAGAAGTGAAGCCAATATTGCGGTGCATTACATCAGGTAAATGCAGCTAAGGTTCAAGTAAAACAAAAAATGAACAAGAAAGTCCTCCTGGGTGAACGCAACAGGTATACCGCCCGCCGCGTGCTGTCCTATCCGGGGGTGGAGGGAGGGGGTACCCCATCCCAGGGTACCCCCCTGGCTGGACCTGACTTGGGTACCCCCACCCCTGCTGACATGGCTCAGGTACCCCCCAGCTGGACCTGGCTCGGGTAACCCACCTCCCTGCCTCAGGTACCCCCACCTTGGGCCCCCTGCATCAGGTACACCCCTGCCTGGGGTACCCCCACCTTGGGTACCCCCAACTCCCCACCTTGGGTACCCCATGCCTTGGTTACCCCCAAGAGGGGATACCCCATCCCAGCTAGGGGTAACCCATCCCAGGGTACCCCTGGCTTAGGTACCCTGCACCTTAGGTACCCCCTGCCTTGGGTACCCCCAAACCACCTACCTCCCCCTGCCCCCACCCACACCTTGGGTACTCCCCCTGGCTGAAGCTGGCCAGGTACCCCCCAGCTGGACCTGGTTCAGGTACCCCTCCCCTCACCAGGTACCCCTGCCTCAGGTACACCCCCCAGCCTTGGGTACCTCTCAGGTACCCCCTGCCAGCATGCCTCGGGTATCCCCTGGCTGGAACTGGCTCAGGTAACCCCCTGGCTGGACCTGGCTTGGGTACCCCACACCACAGGTACCCCCTGCCTTGGATACCCCGAAACCCCTACCTCCTGCCTTGGGTACCCCCACCCCCACCTTGGGTACCTCCCTAGCTAGAGCTGGCCAGGTACCCCCCAGCTGGACCTGGTTCAGGTACCCCCTCTTCTCAGGTACCCCTACCTCCCCCCTGCCTTGGGTACCACCCCACCTCAGGTACCCCCTGGCTGGACCTGGCCCCAGTACCTCCCTCCCTACCTTGGGAACCCCCCAGCTTGGGTACCTGCCCCCGTGCCTCGAGTATCCCCTGCTTGGGTACCCCCCCCCCCCGCCCGTGCCTTGGGTACCTCCCGGCCTCAGGGGGCGGTAATAAATAAAGGATGCCAAGTAAATAGCAATGACATTTATTTATTTTGCAGGTTTCTTTGCCAATGCAGCTCGTTTGCACCACTCAGGAGCATATCATACTGTTCGTGACGATCATGAGTTGTATCTTCACCCGACGTCCGTTTTGCACGGTTCCACTTCTTCGCCACCTGGATGGATACTTTTTAACGAAGTGGTACACACATCCAAAGAATTTATGAGAGACGTAACTGCTATAGAACCATCTTGGTTGTACGAACTAGCTCCTCATTATTATGAATATGGAACCGAGAGACAACTTGCGGCGAAAAGAGCAAAACTTGATTAGTTCAGTTATTTGAACTGAACGCAGTTTCCGTTGAAATGACGTTTTTGATCCTCAGTACCTTTGAGGATCAGCCAAATTTCTGTTGAATTAAGTACATTTTCATTCAAATAAACATGAAATTGATACCAATGTTTTGCAGTATTTGTTGATGTGATATTGATGTGATTTCTGAATTGTGGGTGTTGCAAATATTTTTTAAAATAACTTGCGGAGACTCTACTCATTCTCAGATCGAAATAAATTACAAAATCCTGGCAGTTGCGGTAACACACTTGCTATGTTCAAAAATTGCAATAAGTCCTGTATTTTCCACTATTTTTCTGCTTTTTGACGTAACCACTTAAGATTGGTGTGCCGTATTTAGAGATATCCGTAGAGAGCAAGAGGCCATTAAGACGTGTGTGCGCACTATCGAAAACCCGTCGGAGTGCCGCTGAAATGGCGCAAAACCGAATTTTTTGGCAAGAGATTTCTCTCGGAATTTTTGCGAGATGAAAGTAATTATTTTTGATCCACGATAGAGACAAACTTGAAATACACCAGTCTGGATAACATCTTTTGCGAAAAATATATGTTTAATTCATCGAGTCTGCTCAATCATGCGAGTTCAGTGCTGTATTTGTACTGATTTGCTGCAGGCAGATTCAGAGGTTGCGGCAGTAGTTTGTGGTCACGTCTTTCACAATGTGTGTCTCATGCAATGGATCGGAACAAATACTAAAGGTAAAAGCTCTTTCCAACAAAACCACCAAAATGCTCACATGATTATAATTGCTTTGGAATATAGTGTAAAAAACTGACGATTGAAACATCAGGAGTCGTTATGCAACATCATGCTGAGGGGAAGATATGTGGCTACGTTTTTAGCACCAGTGACCATTCTCATTTGAAAGTCAAGTGTTGTTGAAGTATTGAGTTTCTCAACTTGTTATATTCATTAATTCATTTGTCGATCTAGCAACCTGCCCAGAGTGTCGGAAAGGAATAAACGTTAAAAGGGAGATCATACCAAGGCTGTTCTTCAACCAAGCGGACTTCGATCCTGGTGAAATAGATCCGGGAAAACTTAAGAACGATTTAGATAGTGTGAAATTAGACCTCAGACAGAAAGAAAGGGAGAAAGATGAATTACGAAAGGAATGCCGATCGAAAGAGGTTAGTAGTAAATATTTACATGTTACTCGGGACAAGACTGGAATTACTGTGGGAAAATTTACCCTTTAAGTAAACCCCTGCGTAAAACTTCAGTGAGTTATTTAATCCCAGTCAACCACTTTTTTATGTTTGGTATCCATTCTTTATCACATTGGCGACGCAGTTATACTCGAAAACATAGAAGCGGACTTATTGTTCTGCGTGTGACCTTGACCTTGACCAAATGCATGCTATTGAACACCGTTATGTAAAGCCCTAGGCCACCGTGACCCCTCACTTGCGTAATACGAGGAAAGGTAATACTTTCGTACGTGTCTGTCCACAGGGTACATCCCATCCTGGGCCCTGCCTACGGGAGGGAGAAGGAGGTACCCTGACCAGGTCTGGTCCGATAGGAGGTGCAGGGGATAGCCTGACCAGATGACTGTCCCCACCGGCTAGGTCTGGTCCAGGGAAGGGGGGGGGGTACCTTACCTGACCAGGGCACCCTACCCCCTCCCTCGACTAGGTCTGGTCTAGCATGGTAGTCGGTATTGCCTCGTAATGTTACTGGGAGGCTGTCTTGTATTTATCTAATAAAGAAGGCTGCACGCCTCATGTAATACGTAGTAAGCCACACTTGTTATCATGGCGCGACAGTGATATCGAACAGTGTCGAAAAGAACGTGTGATTTGTGGCTCAAAATCTTGTTTCAACGGACCAATAGTAATGAATGTGAAAAGTTCAGGTGCAAAGATTACAATGCGTAAGTTGGTGCTTTGATGTTACCTAAGTAAGTTCAGACAATGCTGTCAGAGTTTAGCAACAAAAAAGCCAGTCATAAATATGACTCTCTGTATATATACATTGTGTTGCTGTGATGATCGCAATCTCGACCCTTATTTAATATTCTGTTCTATTTTTTGTAATCAGCAACGATTGGATGAAGCATTACAAGGGATTGAAAATGTCCGTCATATGTATGAGGAGGAGAAGGCGTCGACCAAATCTTTGAAGAAAGAACTAGCTTCTTACCAGAGACAGATGAAGGAGGCTCGCCTTGCAAAGGAAGAAGCAAAGATCGTAAGAACTAAGCTGCAAGAGTTGCAAGCAATAGAAAACCTTGTCAAAGGTAAGCACTCAGTTGCAAGTCAAATTGTGGGATGTTACCTGGCATGGATAACTTGACTGTACTGAAATATAGATGTGCAAATTGTGTGTGGGGTTACTAAATATATGTACCAGTGCGGATCCTATAAATCACCTGCATTACGTTCCCCCCTCCCCCGTTCTTTAAGAGCCTGTTATTATTATCGTCAAGACATCACAGGCAAGCCAACCACACTGGCCATTGTACGCTATGTAGTTGTAACCACAGTTAAGGTGTAGCTGTCAGATCATATGAATCTTGGGATCATCGCACACAAATGAGTGTGCAGGTATTCTACTTTTAGAAAATGTTTTGTAGCATTGTGTTGCGTAGTTAATTTTTTATGTACAAAACAATTTGACCCTTCAAAACCATTTGACACTTTGGTCCTTCAAAATACCACTTAATATAATTTTAATATTCCTAACCCTTCAACCTTTCACAACCTGTTGACCGTTCAATCCTTCAAAGTCATTGGCCCCGGTAAAATTTGTTGGATCTGCCAGAGTTATACAGGTATCTCAAATTTTATCGTCTACGCTCCAATCCCCCTTATTTTGATCTGGACGACAACGTGCACCACATGTTGTACTCTTGATTTGTTTTTAGTCATTGTACATTATTTAAATAGTAAGTTAGTCAAAAGGAAGGTTAAATGAAGAAAACAAAGATATCCATTGTTGTTACGTTGAAACTTGACAACTTGATTTGGAAAGACCAGGACTATACTGGGGAAAATAATAAACCAAGAGGGGTTACAAGTTTGGTGGAAATAAAGTGATCCACTCAAAGACATGTTCTGTTGTCCGTTAATTTTAAGGCTAATAATGGACGTGCGCACGCATTGCAAATTCATTTCTTTTTCAGGATCTGAAGCAGAAGCGGACGAAATTATACAATCTCATGGTGACAGTAAGTCTCTTGCCATTTGGTGCGCAATGTTAAAACGTGAATTGGCGGAAAAGAAACGTGAAACGAAAACACTGCGAGAAGAACATGAAAAGATGCGGAAAGAACAGACGCAGAAGCAAAAATTAATAGATGAGAGAAATAAACAGTTGACTATTACACGAGAAAGGTTAGTCAGTTGATCTGATAGTAGAAATTTTCCGATTGTACAAGTCAGAAAGACTTGTATGAGGAAATATCGTTTTAGATGTAGTAAATGAAAATAAATAAATATTTTTCCAAGGAGACCTCTATCGGCCAAATTAGCATTTTGTGAACACTGCAAACATAGCATTGAGTCAATGACAGTATCGTCGGTTACTTCACCTGTTGAATTGTTAAGAAGACAAAGAAATTAAATAACACTTTTACCCTTCGGGTCATGAAATATTTTTCAAAAAGAGGAATATGACACATGTATTGTTCTTTTATCAGCACTGAAACAAATTATTTTGAACTCCTTGCAGGTTGAAACAAACCGAAGAGGACCTTTTGAGTGCCGACAAAATGATAACAAGCCAGAAGAGAAAAATAGACACTTTGATGCAGTCACTCCAGTCACCCATGACAAGTTCAAGTCTGCGTCACAGACTAATCGTTGAGTCTCCCGCACCGCAGCTGACGTCTCCAGATGAGAGGTCGCCAATCCGCAAAAAACCCAGACTCTCCACAGACCATGATCTTACAATTGACCTTTTCCCAGACTCTGAGTCAGATTCAGAGTCTCAACATTCATCACAAAAACAAAAGTTTGTACAGAGTCCCTCCGTGGAGATTAAGAAACAGTGTAATGATTATGGCACGAAATTCGTCAAAATAACAAGCGCAGCTTCTAAAGGAAGGAAGGATGAATCATTAAAGCGTGAACTGAATGATATAGGAAACATACCACCGGCGGGGTTCAACTTCAATATTTTGAACAAAAGAACAGGGTTCGGAATGAACAGTGGCATAATTAAAAAAGGGTACAATGGCTTAGGAAGTCATGATAAGTTCGTGCAACCAATCGGGAAAAGTATAAGCCATAGTAATTCACTAGTCAAAAAAGCAGGGAAGTACAAAGTAGGCGTTGGTAAAAAGGATAACAACTCAAGAAACAGCAAAACACCACCTTTGCCAAGTCTGAATGGCTACCTACTTTAAAGAAATGTAGATTTATAATATATAAAAACCAATCAGATAAATGTAATTATTATCTTCTTACTGGTGAATCTCTCCATTCGCAGGACATGTTCACAAGGGAAGTGCGAATGCAGAATTTAATTATCTTGTACTTAGCAATTAACTTTGCAATAACTATCTAAATTTTCAGTAGTATATTCATGTTGTTTTATTTACTATTAATTTCTCAGACTTGTGATGTGGAAATTTCTGAATTGGGTAAAAAGGGGGAACTGTAAATTACCGAACAACTTCGCGCCAGTGTTCGTCATTCCCGAAATTCAAAACAATTTGCAAATTTACGTTTTACGCCAAGTTATCAAATTAATTCTGCGAAAAATGAAGTTCCAAGACAAAGCAACGAGCGGGATCATCAAACGCTGACCTCTGGTGTAAAATCTGGTTATTATCCACGAGATGGCAGTACTGAAATAATAACATTGACAAGCCAGGTCAAGCAAGCCGAACACCTGCTTTGGTTCCTGTTGCTTTATCTTTCAAAATATACCAGTGTTTAGTAACGAAAAAAGGTGAGAGAACTTATTCTTATTGAAAAATGTTTACAAGTTTGATTTGGAAACCGGTACAAGTTTTATAATGTAGATCTGTGTCCGGCACAAACCGAACAAAGATGGATGGGCTTTAATTTGTCATGATCATGATGAACATGATAATACATGTAACATTTTAAGTCGGGGTAAGAGTTTAATCTTAAACATAGCTGCGATAAAATTTTCTTAACCCGTGAACTGTACTTGTATTTTTTCGTTTTCTTTTTCTTTGTGGTGAGGTATTTTTGTGGGAATCAGATATTCTCTCGTATACATGATTTTACTTCTTCGGGGTAATTGTAAATTCTAGCCTCCTCCCCCCCCCCAAAAAAAAAACAACAAAAAAAATTGGCGGTTTGGTGGAATAATTAAGAGATGATGGGAATGAGACAAACTGAGATGAATAAAATCTTTTTGTGAGACAGGAACCAGAAGGATGAGGCACAAAGGTAACATCATGGAACGGAAGGTTCGCCTGAAGACTGTCAATGTACACATCACTTGTTTTCTGTGCAAAGGCTACCTGATCGACGCAACGACAATCACAGAATGTCTGCACACATGTAAGTACTGAATGTTACACCAGTACATAGATAGCTTACATGTACATACATAGTTTACACATAGTTTAAGGTCCCGTTTACAGCTAGCGAGAGCTACGCGCCGGCATCAATGCTGCGATGAAGCTAGTGATATTGGTCTCACTGAAAACAATTGAAACAAATAGAGTCGCTCCGGATTGGGGTTCCAACCCTTTTCCAGAGAGACCCTTTTGTTTTCAGTGAGAGCTGTATTACAAGCGTCATCGAAGTGTTGACGCTGAGTCTTGGTGTAAACAGGCCCTAATGACCGACTCCATTGACATCCGTGATTTTTATCCAGGAGAGATATTTATCAAAACTTTTGACAAAAGCCCATAGTTGTAAATTCTATGCTTTTGATATTTTTACTATTTATAAGTTTGGTAAATGTGAGGAAGACCACAGTTTAGTTCGTCACAAGTTATCAAAAGTAATTGTACTACAGCATCACATGTTTTCTTTCCAGTTTGTAAAAGCTGTTTGGTACGCTACCTTGATATAGAAAAGAACAACAAGTGTCCAAGATGTGAATTGGTAATTCATCAAAGTCATCCACTGAACTACATCAGCCACGACAGAACAATGCAGGACATTGTGTACAAACTCGTGCCGAAGTTACAGGAAAGTAAGCACACCAAATTTATTTGTTCGCAAGATGGGTTTGCTTGGTGTTTATTTCACACTACCAGATCAATCTGAAGCGAGTTAGAATGTACCTGTGGAAAATCCATTTCCCAGTCTCATACTATGAGGTTTTGTTTTTAGGTTTCATTCACGTGTAACATTGGAGTATTTGGAAATTGGAGTTTCAAATTTATGCTTATGATAAACACTACATACAAGCAATAATATTCTGAATGAAAACATCGCAAACTCTGTAAATTGCAGATGAAATGAAACGAGAGCGTGATTTCCACAAAAAGCGAGGCCTTCCTCTTCCTGAACATCTCACACGTAAGCTCGACAGTTCAACCAATCAACCAAGAAAGACAGTCGACTATGAGAAATTTAAACAAACATTATTTATCAGTAAAAATTAAGTTTCAAGATGGAAATTTTAACACATTTTACAAAACTTGCAGCTGAACCGTGCAAGGAGAATGGTATCGACGAAGAAGACGGCGAGAACAATAATCGCAGCGATGATCCGAACGCTTACCACCGATCCGACGAACAGGTGAACCTGTGCCTAGAGTCATCTTCACTCAAAAACCTCAAGCGACAGTTCCTTAGGTAAGGTGTATTATTCGTTAATTGTGTGAATACGAAAATGATTGGTGGAAAATTTACTACTTTGTAATAATATTAGGCAGTGAAAGTTTCACCAGGTGGCTCGTTGGGTGCGCTGGCAACGTCGGCGCCGGATAACACTGGCAACATCGTCACTCCTCACCACCTCCGAGTGCAAAAAGTTCAAAGAAGTTCAATTACAGCACATGGGGTTGGGGTGTCCCCACCATCTCTACATTCACAGAATGTCAAACAGCATTTGTAGGCTCCCACCAGTTTTTGGGTGCAACGGATGCAAAGGCTGCTGTGAAAGGTGCAAATGGTGTGAAAGCTGGTGCAAAGGGTATGAAGGCAGTCTAAATTGGGTTTTTGGTCCCCACCACCATAGTGCAAAAAGCTCAAATAAGTTTGATCACAGCATGTAGGGTTGAGGTGTCCACACTGCCTCCAAGTAGAACTATAACCCCATCCACATTAGCAGGAAGGCAAATGACATTTATCTTCTCAATTATTTGGTGCAAAAAGCCAAATCCAACCACCAAAGTGACTCTAAACGAGCCACCAATAAGTACAACTAAATTAGTGTTTGCAAATGCATTTGATTCCATTCCAATTAAAAGATAAAGTCAGAAAGGAAAAAATAATAGCGTAAACAAATTTTGTAATTACATAATAAGGTTATGTCTTATATCTGAAAATTGTGACAAAGAAATTATGTCAATTGAGAAGAAATTACTCGCAACAAAAACGGTTTGTAGCGTGTATTAACAGTCTGTTGTTTTACTTTAGATGTTCAGCATTTACAACGATAACTCATCTGAAAAAATATATTGCGTTGAAGATATTTAGTGATATACAAAGATTTAAAGAGGTAAGTCTTTCTGATCATCTCTTTCCACTGCATTAAGTTAGCAGTAAGAAGATTGTTGGTAAATGAAAAGGTGTTAAAACAGAAAAGGAAATAATTTCCCAACATGATATGATGAACTTTATCTCCAGATTGAATTATTTTGCAATGAAGAAATCCTCGGAAAGGACCACACGTTAAAGTTCGTATGTGTAACGAGATGGAGATATAAGGTAATTCTACAAGTTTTTAAGCCTGCATATTCTGTTTTCACGAACACCAATAGACTATTTTCTTACGTTTCAAATATTTAACTTAGAGTGCAGAATGCTTCGATTTAATTTCTTTTTCTAAATTTTAGGATATTCCCCTGAAGCTGAACTACAGACCTAAAGTAGAACTATGCTTGTAGTAAGAATCATTTTATTGTATATGTTCTTCGTCTGGTGCTATGCTCCACGCATAGACATGCAATTTTTAAGTGAAATTTCCGAAGTGTTACGAGGATGATTTCACTCATATTCATATACATTATTGTAGTTTTATACTTATATTTCATGGTGGTTCTTATATGTAACAGATCTTAGTTGTTACGTAAGGGGGGGTGTGACTGAAATGATAGTTTCCTCTGAACATTTTAATCCAAAAGTCATTCACAGATAGAATTACCAAGTTACCAGGTAAAATATACGAGTGTTTCTCTTGAAATACAATTATATGATTTACAAGAACAGCATGTTTCAGTCTGGGAACTTGAGAATGTAAAAATGTCGAATTTTACACAAATATTGCTTCTAATTATTTCCATCTTTTAGTTTTACGTTCTTATTTTAATACCTCCCATCAATTTGTTATTGTATCCATATCGCCCCTTTAAATGAATTTAATTTTGACTGTCCAAACAAATCGTTGTTGACAGAGGTTGCTTTTTCACTGCAATGGATCTCTTTATCAATGAATTTTTACGCAGTTTTGTAAACTTCTGTTACGTTTTACAATAAAGAATACACATGTCATTTTGTACATGAAGTATTATTGTAGAGAATATGTTAATAGATTATTTATTTAAACAATTGGACTTTAAGCGTTCACTTATTCAAACGTATTCACCAGAAAAGAGGTTTTTCTCGACTTTTCTGCAGGCCGTTGGGCGGACATTCGTTTTATGAGAATGTAATTTTTTAGTCGCTCGACTGATACAGCAGAGCTCATAAAAACCCTCGACCAATTTCATGCGTGATCCAGATCATAATCTAGGACATGTCCCAGATCACATCTTAGACAGTGATCCAGGTCACAATCTAGGATGGAATCTAGAAATTAGCTTTTACGCGACACGGTGTTGGTGAACATTCTTGTTTTGTTCCCGTTGAAAGTTCTTTTCAAAACATTAAACGAGAACTACATTCAGCTACCTCAGATGCTGAACAAAATATGGAATTTTTTGGGAAGGGTACATGGAAATAAATTATTACAATTTGGGTGAAGATGTCTCGGCCTAAACCTCAGATTTTGGGCATTTTGACAGTCAAATGAACAGGAAGCACTGTCATCATATGCATGTAATATTGATTCATGTTCCAGGATTCATTTCTCTGAAATTTTACAAGTATATTGACCGGTCTGTATTATCCGTGAAGCGTATGTAATACTGCGCACTAACCCCCGATGTATTCGAGAATTTTCAGTGTTCACCAGGCGTGCGTTATTTGTACGCATTTTAAAAAGTGCATTTTAAAACTGTATCTGATCTGTGAAAACAAAAGATGTGTTCACATACTTAACACGGAAGTAATTAGAAATCTTATGAACCAGAGAAGTCCTGATTCGTAGAGTTCAAACATCTAATCAGGTAAAGTATCATGGCATTACTTGATATAGAGACAAATGACCAGTTCCCGCACAGGCCCCATTCCCGGACGGTACGCTGATAGATGTCGAATATCTCCAAGAATACGTTACAAATATTTCCTTTGCTAATACCAATATTTTTTCACACTATTGCCCTCACCACACATACCAGCTGAAGACACTGTGAAACTATTATCAGTAGAAAATATTGTCCTAAATATTGCTATCTCAGGTAACTTTTGCCTTCACTTTAAAATGAAAGCTAGACGTGTCTCTGCCAAGTGTAATAAATCCATCTATCAAATACAAAGACAAACATTATAGATATGAGTTCAACAATTACTGGGCTATAAATTAGATAACTGAAACTCAAAAAATTGTTGTGGTATCAAGTTTGGTAATCAGAATATTGGCCCTATTCCCGGACACTTGCCCTATTATTGGACACCTTACCCCAAACCTGGATACTATCAATAAAAAAGTTCTAATTTGCTTTAATTTTTTAAAAATATAACAAAGGTAAATACTTCATAAGATTAGTTTTGGAAATTTCTTATTTCTGTGTCCAGGAATTGGGCCAACAAGTGGAATTACTATTTTCATAAGAAAAATTACTATTTTCATAAGAAAAAAAGTCTAAAAAAGTTACCTGAGTATTTCCCCAAAAATGATTACAATTTGAACATTCAAGTTGAAAATACACAGAAAAAATAAAAATACATAAGTGCATGCATGCATCTGTTGAAAATTGGGAGAAAATATTCATATTTG
>JBCAUG010180239.1:0-19856 GCA_038406175.1 Haplosyllis leylae | reverse complement strand
CTCTGGCTCAGCCTCTTGCTCCACAGCGTCTGGGACTAATATCTCTTCTTCTTCCATTTCCATACCAGGTTCTGCACAGTAACAGTCCCATAATGCAGAAATAATCTCTGTTACGGTTATGTCGTTTGTGTTTTCTCCGAGAAGGAAAATAACGAAAAATCCATCACTTTTCAAGTCTTCCGATGCCCTGTTAGTGACACTGGAACCGCCTGGATCATGTGTTCCCAGAGGGATCCATGTGTTGACTGCCCACTATTATCTGCTCTGACTTGTCAGACACATATCATGAGAAGTAGGTTTTGTTGACTTGTCAGACACATATCATGAGATGTAGGATTTACTTATCTGCAGTGTAAATAGGAAGCTAAATAGCACGTACATGTGAAGCGGGTTTAATACTTACCTTCAATATATATAACACACACATCATTAGCAGAAGAAAACTTCCTGTTCGGTTTTCTTACCAACAGGTCACTATTATCATCAGTATGATAATCATTCTCACTCATTGTAATTGACATCATGTGGGTTACGAAGTCCCTTGTCAGAACAGAATTGTCAAAAAGACGTAAGCATAAAGATAACACTTGTTGTATGCATATATTCTATAAGAAATAATCGCGAATAAATGATAAACATAAGTAGTATTTTAAATCATGAATTCAACTGGAATAAATACATCCGAAATTGAATAAATATATTTTTAGATGTCAATAAATTAGTCATCTTTTCCAGTGACAACAATCAATTGGTACAATGTTTTTTTATGCTGATAATAAATGTAAAAGGTAATTTAGGTAATTTTTCATTTTACGGTAATGGCAATAAAGATTCTCACAAAGCAACAACTCCCAGATAAGAAAACAATTTTGTGGAAAGTTTAGTTCATCTTGCAAGAGAAAGCAGTGTGCAAATGCAAAAAAAATTTTTGCTGAATTAATCAAATGAATAAATGTATGTGAAATGCTATGACAAGTAAAAGAATGAAAGTAAAAGAATGAAATAAATTGTGACACATTTACATAACTTCTAGCTTTCAAATGGATTCTTACCTTCTGAATAATATTCAGCATGATTGACACACTTAATACCAATATCAATATATTGTCTATATTGTCAATATACAGCAATCTCTACCCTATGAATTCAACTCCCAGTGCCAGTTGAGATTCCCAGCATCCTTTTTGCGTAGAATTTACATCTGAACCCGCTTACGAGGCTGATGCTCCTAGTTGATAGTATTCAAGTGTGTAGTTTTCAGTACGCTGTAATTTTCTGCGTCTCGCAGGTCACACACAATGGGGAGATGCCGCAACTTTGCTGACGTCCATTTCGCAGGTAGCTGTAGTCTGGGTTGGAACTTGATGCCTAAATTTGCTCTGAGAGAGTTTTTGCTACTGCTGTTTTGGAGCGTCAACAGGCATATTTTGAGGTGATTAGGATTGCATTGTCCAGTTAAGTATACCCCGGTCGGGATGTCAGTTGACATCATTGGCCCTGGGATGCTTCTTCATCACTGTCAGTTTGCATGAAAGTTGCACACACAGTGTGAAATAGCACCATCAAATGGGCAAACTTGAAGCTCGTGTTGGTAATGAATTGATTCAAGGCGTGGGAACAGTTGTGTTTATTGGCCATCTTTTCCTCTTGCACGGCACATATGTGGAAAATAGCAGTACTGTAGCATCATCCATCTTGCTGTCCCAGGTATTCCCCTTTTGCTGGAAGAAGTGCTGCACTCTGCTGGAATTAATTGTGTTCTTTAAAAAAGTGTGATGTCTGTCAAATAAATCTTGAATAAATGTGAATAAAATATAATGTGGAACACTCAGCATGCATGTGAAGAGCCACTCAGTCACTGGATCCAAACAACTGATGTAGGAGACTCCTCATGAAATCCTTTGGTAAATGATTATGATTTTACAGTGCATTCTCCAGGAAAGTATACCCTGGTCAGGATGTCAGTTGACAGCACTTGCCCTGGGATGCTTCTTTGTCACTCAGTTTGCATGAAAGTGGCACACAGTGTGAAATAACACCATCAAACGGGCAAACTTGAAGCTGGGGTTGGTAACGAATTGATTCAAGGCATGGGAACAGATGTGTTTATTGGGCCATCTTTTTTCACTCGCACGTCACATATGTGGAAAATAGCAGTACTGTAGCATCATCCATCTTGCTGTCCCAGGTCTTTCCCTTTTTCTGGAGGAAGTGCTTCGCTGCTCCCTCTTTTTATCTCTTTTACTTTATCCACAAACTGAAGTGCTTGAATTAATTGTGTTCTTTGAAAAAGTGTGATGCCTAAAATAAATCTGAATAAATGTAAATAAAATATAATGTGGAACACTCAGCATGCATGTGAAGAGCCACTCAGTCACTCCAAACAACTGCTGTAGGAGACTCCTCGTGAAATCCTTTGGTAAATGATTAAGATTTCGCAGTGCATTCTCCAGGTAAGTATACCCTGGTCAGGATGTCAGTTGATAGCACTTGCCCTGTGATGGTACACACAGTGTGAAATAGCACTATCAAAAAGGGCAAACGTGAAGCTGGGGATGCTTCTTTGTCACTCAGTTTGCATGAAAGTGGCGGTTTGCAGTTTTTGGGCGGCGAGCCGCACGCTGTCCACAACCCAGTTGTACTCAGACTGGGTGAAGCTCCCAGAATACTGAGTTGAGTGTCAACCACCAGGCGGAAAACACCCATCGCGGTCCGGACCTCCGAGGAGCAGGTGTTGAGATTCAACAGGAGGTCGGCGTGCAGTACCTCCATTCTTCCATAGTAGTGCTCGGCCAAGCTCGCGTACTTTTTGTGCAGGTCTTTTGTTTTGGTCAGTATCCGGATGGATCAATAATTTCTTCCTCTGACGAAGAATCACTTTCAACTGAAGAGATCCTTTTGTCGTCAGTTTCTTTATTGTCTTCTGTCTTCGTATTGGCTACAATTCTGCTCTCTTCTTGTCTGTATAATGTATTTTCCTGCTCTTTGGGTAAACTACTTCCATGCAATAATGCTAAATGGCCTGATCCGTGCTTTTCTCTTGATGCATCAGTTTCACCCGAGATTGGACATTCCGCAATATCATCTTCCTGAGACTTCATATCTATTTCCTGACTATATGATGAATTCCTTTGGTGCCCCTTTAATTTATATTCATTTTCATGTACGTCCTCTTAGCCAGTCCTTGCCTGTGTATTTGTAACTGACATATTGTCCTGGTTAACATCTGCTAGAATTCTGCTTTGCTCAACATTATTTTCTGTAATGTCACTGTTCTCTAATATTAAATCTTGGTCTGATTTCTTGGAGTAGGCATACTCTTGGTATCCTACTGATTCTCCATTATATACAGGAAACTTACCAACCTCGTAGAGGAGAAGTACAATCCCGCTGAATCAGGAATGTTTGATGTACAGCAAACTTACCAACCTCATAGAGAAGTACAATCCCGCTGAACCAGGAATGTTTGATGTACAGCAAACTTACCAACCTCATAGAGGAGAAGTACAATCCTGCTGAACCAGGAATGTTTGATGTACAGCAAACTTACCAACCTCATAGAGAAGAAGCACAATCCCGCTGAATCAGGAATGTTTGATGTACAGCAATCTTACCAACCTCATAGAGGAGAAGTACAATCCCGCTGAACCAGGAATGTTTGATATACAGCAAACTTACCATGATATACAGCAAACTTACCAACCTCATAGAGGAGAAGTACAATCCCGCTGAATCAGGAATGTTTGATATACAGCAAACTAATGGAGGGAAACTGCACTGTAGCAGTCATTGCCATATTAGCAAATTCCGGGCATTTTTGATATTTACAAAATAGTGAATAAATACTAATCATAAATAAAGGCAAAATGACTAAACAAATCTATTTGTAACTAATGATCTTATCTTTTTAAAGACCTTGTCCAAAATAATCAATTAAGGACAAATGGCAAAAGAAATGTAGTTCCCAATAGTTACAAGAGAGGAAATGACATTCCTAGATGCTTGGAAGAATCTGCCCACAAAGACTGCTTCGTCAACACAGTCTGTCTTGTAAAAAATATGAGATGTTATTTGCACCAGCTTGTTCACAATCTAGAGAAGTGGCATTATAAATATTTAAGATATGTTCCCAGGAATGCAGGGCCAAGAAGTTACATTTTTCTTGGGAATAAACTTTGTAATGAATGGTATCCTTCTTGGTATGAATTAATTATTCAATAATTAAATCCATCCAATGCTCTTAGAAATGAAGAAATAATGCAAAACTACACTTGAAAGTAACGGACAGTTGAAAGTAGCGGTCCGTTACAAATAAATGTTGTGGAAAAATAAGCATCTTGAACGATCTTAATCAGTTCTGGGTTGGCTCTCTTCATCAACTGCATTCAAGAATTCCACCGTTTCTCATGGAAACTGGAAAAGTTGGAGATGAGGGGTATAAGATGGCACTCTCATCAACAGCTCAATCGTTGTTATGAGGGATGATGTTTTCATTATTGTTACCAATGATGTGCACTGTGTGAGGTTAGAGAATGGCCTGTTCTCATTATCCATGATGTGCACTGTGTGAGGTTAGAGAATGGCCTGTTGTCATTGCTGTTAGACTTACTCATGATTTGCACTGTGTGAGGTTAGAGAATGGCCTGTTCTCATTGGCGTTAGACTTACCTATGATGTGCACTGTATGAGGTTAGAGAATGGCCTGTTGTCATTGCTGTTAGACTTACCCATCTTGTAGAATGTATTCTTTACCCATCTTGTAGAATGTATTCTCTTCTATGTGATTTATTTGTATAAATCTTTTGCTGGAAAAAACTAAATACTTGCAAAGAAACAATCAGAACCACAAAACTCTCAATGTGGAGGAACACGTTTAAAGATAATCTTTGCACTGGTGTTGCAACTGGTCCTGCAGTTGTATATGATTTTACATCTGTTGTGGATAAAAATTTAAAAATAGAGAGAATAAAAAACTGAGAAATTTAAGAAATAAAGAGAATAAAAGAATCCCTGCAGTTGTATATGATTGCACATCTGTTGTGGATAAAAAATTTAAAATGTAGAGAATAAAAAACTGAGAAATTTAAGAAGAAAGAGAATAAAAAATTCCCTGCAGTTGTATATAATTTCACATCTGTTGTGGATAAAAATTTTAAAATGCAGAGAATAAAAAACTGAGAAGTTTAAGAATAAAGAGAATAAGAGAATCCCTGCAGTTGTATCTGATTTCCCATCTGCGGTGGACAGAAATTTAAGAGTTCCTCAAGCTCCTTTAAACAAAGTTCAAGATATTTGGTTGCCATCTTTTGAACTTTGTTGTTAAATTTGGCCTGTGAACTTTGGATGCTCCTTCTGGGCATTTTTTCCACATATCAGGCAGAAAGGAGCCTGAATCGTGAAATACAGACATGTACTGTCATTGGCTCCTTAGATATCACTATGTATTCCCTGATATTATCCCATTTTTCCCTGCTATGATAATTTTTTAAGTGCCTATCTGAGGCACTTTTGGAAATAATTCTCACTTGGCATATTTGACAAAAATAAGGAGCATTATGCAGTGGTTCAAGAAGTGTGCACTACAGTCGTTTTCCACTACAATGATTAAGCACTTGAAGCATTGCCATTTCTGAAATAGATAAAAGATATTTTTAATGCCCGAGTTATGCTTTTATTAGATAAATTGAGGAATAATGAATAAGCTGTGTGAAGTGGGGAGATATTTATTATTATATTAAAAGTCGAATTCCAAGGTGCTACCCTCACCATATCTGTTGGGCTCAGTTTCCCATGATTGAATTTACAGATTTTTTTACATATTTGGTTAATTTGAGGAAATAACCCAAGACTAAATAAATAGTAAATATTTGACATGAACAGAGTAAGTGGACATGATTGACGTGATAAGTGGAAGCCACACCTTCACAAAAGTGTACTAATCATGGTTCCATGTGGTTGAAAAACTTTGTGTCAATTTTGGGAATGAAATTTCTAATGTATTTGTATCACCGAAAGTAATATAAAGTGATGAAAAATGTTCCAGACATTATTAAATTTCCAAATTTTATGTTGACCAGGATTGAAATAGAAGTAATTACCTATGCAGGATTCAATCCTTGCCGTTCGCTGCGGAAACCATTTTCTCTTCAGCATGATTTCTGTTTTCTGCTGATACCACGTGATATGACGTAATTTTTACTTTGAGTGGTCATTTCAAACAAACAGTTTCAAAATAATTTGGAATGTCTTAATTTTTCAAATATGATGTTAAAAAAGGAAATTCTTTTCAAAATTTGTTACTAAAAGTATATAACATATTTTTAGTCGAGAAGTCCAGAAGAAATGGGAATATAATCTTCATCGACCGCCATTTGCAATTATGGCAGATGGTCATTTTATTTGGGGCTAGATTTATGGGTATCTACAAGGGATTTACAAAGAGTTTGTTGGCAATTAAGTTCACTAGTTGGTGGTTGTGCTGAGGAAGATGAGAAAAGTAAAGGGATATGCGTTCAAGAGTTATGATATTTTTGTGATATAAAATGCTCCTACCTGTCAACTGAAAAAATCCATTGTTTACGTCCGTTTAGCCCGAGTTACTACCCTTACACACGCGCAAGGTCGTTTGTAAGTGAGAGAACTCGGACTACATCCGTTCTGCGTCAAATTGAGCCATCAGGATTTTTTTTCTAAATAAAAATCTTGAATAAAAAACGTACTTAGTTAACGTATGAAGTAGTTGTTAATAGATAAATGTAGAAAGATATAAATTTTTGGGTTTTTATTTGTTATTTGATAGGATTTGAAAAGTTTTAGGTGGTTTTTTTTTTATTTTAACATAAGAGGGCACTTTTAGCAAATCTGAAAAGTAATAATAGATGGCATACTTGGTTTAAAATGAAAAATGGACGAAATTTTACATCTTGGGGACTTTTTAAGAAAAAAAATACGAAATTTTAAAAGAAAAAATAATTGAATACATGTGATATTCGAGGAGACAATTATCACATAGTTGTGGTTAGTATGTGGTTGGGGTGTAAAGATAGTGAGTGCTTCTAAACGAGGTAAAGTCCGTATATTCTGATAAATTTTAGGTAGTTTGAGAAAGTTTTATGTTATTTATTTGGGAGGGTGGAATCGGGGAATTGATTTTGGCCGAAAGAGTTAATAATTAAATGGGTAGATAATAGTTTAGTCGATGTTTAACTGTTATCTGCAGTAATAATTACATTAATGGATAAAAACATTTGGCACTGAAATTGGCTGCTGCAAGTTTCATTGAACAGTGTTGGGAGCTAAAATATCTTACCTGGAATCCTGGTCGGGATGTTAGAATTATGAAACAGTTAAATCAAACAGCAAAGTGAGTAGGTGAGTCCTCTTCAAAAATGTTAAGAGGACAATGCAGGTGGGTGGTAAATATCCCACTGGAAATGATTCGTACAGGAATGTTCAGTCTGTATAATAATAATCATAGTATTCATAATCAACCAAGTCTCCAGCCGTCTTCAAAAATGCGGAGGACAATGAAGATGATTGGTAAACATCCATCTGGAGATGATGATTAGCACAGGACTTTTGATTCTGTACCATAACTTTTTTTTCTTCAACTTCTTCCTATTATTAAAATGTGAATGATAGATTGACGGTCTGGTGACCTGTGTTCTCTTTGATGTAAGTAGTAGTGTTATCTTTGCATGCTGCCTCTGATAAATGACTAGTGTATCAATAACCAATCCTAATCCCGGAGGATCTGCTGGATCCAGCTGTCTTATTTGATTTTTTCAGGTATTAAATTTGTATCTGAATCTGTGGACCATCTTCCTCATCCTTAAATTTGTGACATTGGTGTACCATAAGAATAAATGCGTATGAATAAGCTGTGTGAAAATGCGTATGAAACAGAAAAAAATTTCTTGTAAGCTTATTTCTTTATTGTTGTATGAACATTGCATCTTGTTCGACTATCATCAAAAGTCAACGAAAATGGGGTTAAATTGAAATCTAACCCCAGGGCCTTGGGCGTGCCAGTTCCAGTTTCCATAACTGTTCAATTAGTGTTGCGAGCTGAAATGTCTTACCGTGAATCCTGGTCTGGATGTTAGAATTATGAAGGAGTTAACAAATCCCTTGTTGAAAATTTACATAGGCTTATCTCAGCTGGGACGATTCGTTCTTTGCAGAGAAGTTACCCAATGAACAATGCTGGCAATGGCCTCCATCCTTTTTAAATATGAATCATTGTCATTATTCTCACTGATTATAATTCAATTCAACCAAGTCTCCTGTAGTGTCACAACATAATTACATAATAATTGCAGAATTAATAAATCTGGACCCATCAAAAAGTCGAGACCCAAGGAAAGCTCCTACAGAATAAATATTCAATGAAGACACAATAATAAATCTCACAGAATTAATTTTGTACCCAACAATAGATGTATGTTACAGAATAATGCAGACTTTAAGCTCTTAAAGAAAATTAGAACCCAACAAAAGGTATTACAGACTAAATAAATAAATAACAATAGGTCTCACTGAACAAATAAATCTGGACCCAACAATAGGTCTCACTGAACAAATAAATCTGGATCCAACAATAGATCTTGCAGAATAAATAAATCTGGATCCAACAATAGATCTTACAGAATAAATCAATCTGGACCCAACAAAAGGTCTTACAGAATAAATAAATCTGGTATATTATTTATGTATGTGTCGCCTGTCAGCAAACAACAGCTGCCCTCTGTCACTAGTAACCAATTCAACTCTTTACAAACTCCACCAAGAGAGCAGCAGCTCATTTACCTGTATCTAATAATCATAAAATAAATCACAAGTAACCTTCTCTATTAAACTAGGATAAAATACAAATAAATTAATTAATGAATAAAACCCTTACACTATTCAATTAGTGTTGGGACCTGAAATCTCTTACCAGGAATCCAAACGGGAGGTTAGAATTAGGAAACAGTAAAATCTCTTACCAGGAATGGTTGTTTATATCTAAACCTTTGGCCATTGCTTCGCTCACTATCCAGGTCAAATAACTATTTCAAGACAGTTTTCTCATAATATTGTGAGTCCTTCTGTAATGAGTCCTGTAAAAATCTAAAAGCCAAATATGAAACTAGCGTCACAGACTGCATACTGATTGATACAGCACAAGGGAAAGAAGTACACTTGAATAAAATACAATAAGATGTGTTCAGTAACTAGGAAGCCTGAATAAAATACAAGCTGCAATCAGTAACTAGTAAGCCTGAATAAAATACAAACTGCAATCAGTAACTAGTAAGCCTGAATAAAATACAAACTGCAATCAGTAACTAGTAAGCCTGAATAAAATACAAGCTGCAATCAGTAACTAGTAAGCAAGAATAAAATACAAGCTGGAATCAGTAAGTAGTAAGAATAAAATGCAATCTGGAATCAGTAACTAGTAAGTAAGAATAAAATACAACCTGGAATCAGCAACTAGTAAGAAAGAATAAAATACAAGCTGGAATCAGTAACTAGTAAGCAAGAATAAAATACAAGCTGCAATCAGTAACTAGTAAACCTGAATAAAATACAAGCTGAAATCAGTAACTAGCAAACCTGAATAAAATACAAGCTGCATTCAGTAACAAGTAAATCTGAATAAAATACAAGCTGGAATCAGTAACTAGTAAGCAAGAATAAAATACAAGCTGCAATCAGTAACTAGTAAGCCTGAATAAAATACAAGGTGCATTCAGTAACTAGTAAAGCTGAATAAAATACAAGCTGGAATCAGTAACTAGTAAGCAAGAATAAAATACAAGCTGCATTGAGTAACTAGTAAACCTGAATAAAATACAAGCTGGAATCAGTAACTAGTAAGCAAGAATAAAATACAAGCTGGAATCAGTAACTAGTAAGCAAGAATAAAATACAAGCTGGAATTGTCAGTGTCATTGTAATTGTCATTATTCTCAATGATTGAAATTGAAAATGCTTTTTGTTAATTCTGTTGTGACAATATAAGGAGGGACATGGTAACACAGATGATGTCAATTTGCTCATCAATGGTTTGCAGTAATCTGGGCATCACGATACCCAAACGGGATGTTAGAATTAGGAAGCAGTTAAATCTCTTACCAGAAATCCAAACGGGAGGTTAGAATTAGGAAGCAGTTAAATCTCCTACCAGAAATACAAACGGGAGGTTAGAATTAGGAAACAGTTAAATCTCTTGCCAGGAATCCAAACGGGAGGTTACAATTAGGAAACAGTTAAACCTCTTACCAGGAATCCAAACGGGAGGTTAGAATTAGGAAGCAGTTAAATCTCTTACCAGGAATCCAAACGGGAGGTTAGAATTAGGAAACAGTTAAATCTCTTACCAGAAATCCAAACGGGAGGTTAGAATTAGGAAACAGTTAAACCTCTTGCCAGGAATCCAAACGGGAGGTTAGAGCTAGGAAACAGCTAAAACAAACTTCCTGGTTTACTTACCAATAGGTATTTTGTATCATTATCATCATTACCATTATTCTCAATGATTGAAATTGAAAATGCTTTTTTTTGTCAATTCTGTTGTGACAATACAAGGAGGGGCATGGTAACACAGATCATGTCAGTTTGTTCATCAATGGTTTGCAGTAATCTAGGCATCACCATACACTTGTTGTGTGCAAACAAATCTGCAAGGAATAGTCAGGAGTAACTATCAATAAAGGAATAAAGACATCTGAAACTCCCATCATTTTGAGATGCCGTTGTCATTGTCGGTTCTTTAATGCACTGCAAAATAAACACATGGATTTACTATATTGCACTGCAAAATAAAACACATGGATTTACTATAATGCACTGCAAAATAAACACATGGATTTACTGACAAAATCACATATTTTTTTCATAATTAACGGTATAATTTCCTGAAGCATGGCAAAGTTGTTAACTAAATTTGCCATGCTGAAGGAAATTTACAGTTAATTATGAAAAAAATATGTGATTTTATGTTTATATATAAGTATCATGCCTGTTTTTAGAGAAATATAAGGCTCCATTTTGTCATGTGACTCTTCCCAAATTAACAGTCCCAAATTAATAGTCCCAAATTAACAGTTTAGTTGAGGGAAAACCCCAAATTAAACACATATTTACTATAATGCACTGCAAAATAAACACATGGATTTATTATAATGCACTGAAAAATAAACACATGGATTTACTTCACTACATGTATGCCACGTTGGTCGTATGTTTTTGTGCAATTTGTCAAGTTTTTCTTCTGATAAATACCATTAACTGCAGCTTCTTATTTTAAGTTCTTGTGAAACATAATTTTTGAAACAATACCTATTTGGAAAAAAAATTGTTCCTGTCAACCAAGTTTTTCTAGCAAAAATGTAAAATATTGCCTTTCTTTAAGGTTATATATATTTCTTACCAAGAATCCAAACGGGAGGTTAAAATTAGGAAACAGTTAAATCTCTTACCAGGAATCCAATCGGGAGGTTAGAATTAGGAAATAGTTAAATCTCTTACCAGGAATCCTGACGGGAGGTTAGAATTAAGAAACAGTTAAATCGATTCTCTTTATTGAGAAACTTCCTTTCCTGCTTGGTTTTCTTACCAACACTACGGTGTCAATGTCATTAGTCTCACCGTTTGCAATTGACGTCATCTTTGTTACCAAGCAATCACCTTGTCACAACAGAATTGACAAAAAACATTCTGAGAAAGCATTTTCAATTTGTTCATCATTCCTTCAATCTCTTGTGGATAATTTACATAGAATTCGTGCTTGATAAGAAGAAACTTCCTTCTCAGAAAAGACTTCCTCCTCGATTTTCTTAAAAACTCTGCCTCAGAATCATGACGTGTTCTTAGCATTGTCATTATATTCTCGCTGATTGTAATTCAATTCAACCAAGTCTCCTCTATAGTCCTCTATATTGGGACCCATCAAAAGGTCTAGCGGAAGAAATCGAGACCCAGGGATAGCTCTTACAGAATAAATATTCAATGAAGACACAATAATAAGTCTCACTTCACAGAATTTATTTTTTACCCAGAATAATGAAGACTTTAAAGTCTTGGGAAAAATTAGAACCCAACAATAGGTCTTGCAGAATAAATAAATCAGAACCCAACAATAGGTTTTACAGAATAAATAAATATGGACCCAACAATAGGTCTTACTGAATAAATAAATCTGAACCCAACAATAGCTCTTACAGAATAAATAAATCTGGACCCATGGTGTGACAGAATAAATAAATCAGTACCCAACAATAGGTCTTACAGAATAAATAAATCTCGACCCAAAAATAGGTCTTGCTGAATAAATAACTCTGGACCCAAAAATAGGTCTTACAGAATAAATAAATCTGGACCCAAAAATAGGTCTTGCTGAATAAATAACTCTGGACCCAAAAATAGGTCTTACAGAATAAATAAATATGGACCCAACAATAGGTCTTGCAGAATAAATAAATCTGAACCCAACAATAGGTCTTACAGAATAAATAAATCAGTACCCAACAATAGGTCTTACAGAATAAATAAATCTAGACCCAAAAATAGGTCTTGCCGAATAAATAACTCTGGACCCAAAAATAGGTCTTGCCGAATAAATAACTCTGGACCCAAAAATAGGTCTTACAGAATAAATAACTCTGGACCCAAAAATAGGTCTTACAGAATAAATAAATCTGGACCCAACAATAGGTATTTTACAGAATAATTAAATCTGGACCAAACAATCAGAATAAATAAATTGGAAGCCACTACTGTGGAATTTTTGTGTATTATATCAATTTCTTTCGTAATATTATGCACATAGTAAACCTCTTCTACATTTTTGTTTCAAATTAAGGAAAATCTATGCAAAGTAATTCGTCTTGAGACTGATTGTTGCAACTTGCATAATTATTATTTGATGGAATCACATGTTATTTCCTTTTTGTTTCTGTGGCACAGTCCCTGAACCGGAAACTTCCTGCAAGAATTTGCTTGTTGTTGAGTAGGCAGCGGTCTATCACTAGTGCTGCTGCCCTCTCTATTCCAATACCTATGAGGCCTTTTTTTGGCATATTCTCCAATAATTCTTTTACAAGTATTCTCAATGGCCCTTGTGAAACCTGACATGTCAAAAAGGCTGAAAGCGCCTTCTTTTAGAGCCTTCTCGTAATCTCCTCCTCCTACAGCTTGGACTACAAAACAACATGATTTCGTGTAAGTACATTACTTTTGTATTTCTGTTATTTGAAGAAATGGAAATAACAATATTTCTAGAATGAATGAATAATAACATATTAATGAATAAAACCCTGACACTGTTGAATTAGTGTTGGGAGCTAAAATCTCTTTACTAGGAATCCAAACGGGATGTCAAAGGGAAACAGTTAAATCTCTTACCAGGAATCCAAACGGGAGGTTAGAATTAGGAAACAGTTATAACAAATCTCTTGTCGATAATTTACATAGACTTCCTGCTTGGCAAGAAAGAGACTTCCTGCTCGGTTTTCTTACCGTAACTTGAATTTAGATTGGGTAATTTACAATGCTGTACGATTAGTTACGCAAAGAACAATGATCGCAGTACGCTCTATTCTTTAGCATAAACCGGTACTGAATAGATGCTGCAAAATATAGAAACTAACTGTCTATGTAAACAAAAAAAAACGTTCAGAAAAATGGTAAAAATTCACTTGGTGTGGCGTCGTGCTCCGATACTTCCCGGTGGCATCGGTCGCATTGCCATCGGCACCACAGGTACAACGAACTCCTGGCTCTGGAATGGTGGGCGCAGCGCCACGACAGGGACCATCTGAGGTCTCCGTGCAAAGAGGCCCATTGGGCCATATGGGTGATGGCTTTTAGGTAATACTTTGATTGGTCTTCTGAGCACAATAAACCTCTGGTGTACTGTCCCCGGTGGTGCCATGTCTGGCAACACATGTGGATTCACTTTACAGTTATCATTCAGTCAACTGTATGGAGCACTGATGCCCTGATTTCAGGCATCTTTGCTCATAGAAAGTGCTGATGTCTCAGTACAGATATCCTTGCCCATGAAGAGCACTGGTATCCTTATGTGGACACCCCTACTCACGGTGAGGACTTACCTTAGCAAAAATTCCACTGGCCCGCACAATCTAATTTAGATCTATTGAGGAAAGTCCTTGGGTGATTGCAGTAAGTCAGTGTGTGGACCAGTATCCCTGAGTTCCACCTGATGGGACATGCTCCTTGTCATCATTTATGCTGGGCTGCCAAAAGAGTGGTTCAGAGAATTCTGCTGAGTCCCTCTACTTTCCCGACTGACTGGGACATTGCACACACTGGATGGTGATTGCTTTACAGCGTCACACCAGTGTATTCCCTGGGACTGGTAGGGTGAGTTGCACCTCCAGTCCCCTACCAAGAGGTATAAGGACATACTCACTTGGGAGTTGAGTTTACCTCAGTGAATTAACACATTCAATGGATATAAGAAATAAGCACAAAAGCACCCTGCTGAAGAGTTTCCTCAGCTATTTATACTTTAGGATTTGAACACATCTGTGCTCGACAGTGCCTAATGCAATCAGATGTCAAGTTGCATCTGGGAGTGCCATCTGCACACAGTTTTACATTGGTGCATCTCATCTCCTCCCAGCTGCTACTCAAAGTTACTGAGTTGGATCAGGTTCAACTTTATTCTAAAGCTGTTAACTAAGATTAATGAATATATCTTTAAAGGGCTTCACTGATTACAGTATTTACAACATGGATATTCACTTGGGTATTACATTACTACGCAACTTGGGATTCTAGCCGCTTGCATGCTCCACAAAAAGAGTAACCTTTGCTCAAAAATACCCGGTAAAACGCAAAATGTTGTCGTCATGCAAAAAAAGTAATCTGTGTTTAGAAATAAAACCTTAACTGAACTGAACTGTACTAACTACACTTGTACTGAAACTGAAGGATTTGACCGTCTACTTGGTGTAGGGATGGGAATAAAATAGAAGTCACATGTAACTACTAAGCCTGAATAAAACCAAATAAAAAGTCTACACATATGAAGACAGTCTGCTCTGTCAATCAATTGTAAGATCAGATGGGAATAAAGAAAATAAGTTATTAGAAGTTCACAGACACTACTTTATTATCAGATTGTGTATTCCGGTCATCGGATTCTACAAATATCACAAGCCCGCTATCTTTTTTGGTCTTTGGTTGTTTGTGCATTTGTGCTGTACAATCTGTCATCACAAATGAGATGAGAGTCTTGTTTCTTAGGAGATGGTCTACTGGCCTTCATGGTGGAGAAAGTTATTTCCAGAACATTTCTGATGATCTGTTCAATTTTCGTGAGCAGCTTGCTTCAAAATTGCCATAGTTCAACAACAGTCGAGTATAGTAGAGACGTGTATGTCATTTTTGGAATATCTTAAATTGAGGACACTTTTTTCCTGCTTATTGTTATCAGGATGCATGTTGCGTCCTTTAATACAATTTCAATACAATAGTTTTTCAAATCGTTAAAGTTCGTCCTTTGATTTATAGAAGTTGAAACGTTCAGGTAGTAAAATACAACTAGTAACCAATAATACAAGAACGAAAGAATTCTAGATAGGCGCTTACTTCATTTACCTAAAGACATTATTATATAATACATCCGAACCAACTGATGTGCCTTGATACCTGTGTGTACCCAATTCTGGCCTCGCCTGGGCTGGTGGTAACTGAAATTTAACAGAAATATTTATTTCACAGGTTGTACAAGATACATAAACAATCAATAACAAATTAATTAACCAGTGTGCCCAGCAAGAATAAATAATCTCATCTGAGATACAAGAATAATCTGGTTATGAATAAAATAAATAATATGGTGATATATGAAATGACAAAATCTATATCTGGTGATCAATGAAACGTAGGTTAGTAGCCCAATGATTTAAATCACGCAGTTCTTCATGATATCTATCGATTTCACCACCCCTTTCAACAGCATTTTGTGTAATATTTTCATCAGAATTTCTGACATGGTTATCTTTTCCTCTGCGATTTCTCAACATGTACAGTTTCCCTCTTTTTTGATGCAGCAGAAACAGGAGATCATGCAAAATAGGAATAGTAGCATCCTTTATTTTCCTAACAAAACAGTCGATCTCTTAAATATCTCATAGCGTCTGCAAAAAACCAAGAAATACCTTCAGTAGTGGATAGAGTTCTACCCACAATGGTTTCTTCAAATGTTGAATTATTGTACTCATAAAGTGTTTGCAAATAATATATCAGGGTGGTTGCCTGCTGCATTATTGCCAAAGAAGGGGTGAGAATGGAAACACTGCTCGGGACCAATAATGTCAGGCATGTAATGTAATTTAAAAGTATGATCAGAGGCCCAGACTCCATGTGACAATACCTATTCCAAATCGTAGTTTCTCAGCTTGTGATTGGCTGAGGCCGAGCACGTGCTATGGGGAGTGTACACTGAGGGATTCACCCCTGACTCTGTAAGAACCTCTTTTACCCATCTGCAGGCAGTGTCCCGAGTGGCAGGGGTTCCCTTGGCTTCCCTTGAATTATAGTGTGTCCTGGTTTTCTTTCTGTACTGATGTGACACAGACATGTAGTATTTCAGATGTAAAACCAGGCACAGATCTGGGTCAATTTTATCATATGAGAAGATGTGCATCTCTTGCACAGTCTTGTTCTTTTCTGTGAGCGTTTTGCTCAAATGTCCTAAAAATGCAATTAATCTATCAGTTCCCTCCCAAAGGTAACCGTCCTCTACTGATATAGCCAGCACATCTGCACAATGCATCGTGGTAGACAAAAGAAGCAGAGTGATAGTTTTCTTACACAACATAGTGTACGAAAATAAGTGGAGGGGGGGATAACGAGCTAAATGGTAAAGGACAATTTCAATGTTCCAGATAGCAGGAGGGAGCCGTGGCACTGATGGGTGCTGCTTAGCAAAACCATCAAGCAAGAGTTTAAAATCTTGGTTCAAGAAGTCCTTCTGGAGCTCATACGGAAATAAGTACGTAATAGCGATCTTGTAAGTTTTCAGAGTAGCCCAAAGTTTGAAATTTCGAACATGGTCAGGAAAAAGAACTCAATGTCTTCCCGTGCTGGGGTGAAGATGCTGACACCATATTTATTGCAATAGTCAACCCACCAGTTAATAGCGGCTGAGTATGCCTGATGTGTAGAGTAAGCAAAATGTAACATGTGGGTGGCCCCCGCATGGCTCCATCCCCGTACCTGTGTGGCAGCTACCCAGAAATAATAGCAAAAAGCAATAAATAAATCTGGACCAAACAATCACAATAAATAAATGTGAAACCAACAATAGGTCTTGCAGAATAAATAAATCTGAACCCAACAATAGGTATTACAGAATAAATAAATCTGGAACGATTCTGGATCCTAAAAGGATAATCCAGAACCTCAAAGTCCTGTGTGATGCACACACTCTTTGGCTAAATTAAAATAGTTAGGCAACCCCAATATCTAAATAAAACAAGACACAGTATGGTGCTTAAAAATTCTATATTCTCAGATGATTGAGATGATGTACAAAATTCTAAATTCAGTTAAAATTCAAAATATCACAAAATAGCACCTTTATTTGACCAGACTTTTGGCAATACCCAACATTAAAATGCAACATTATAACAATTATGTCGGCAAGAATGCATTGTAAGATATGATAATGCGAAATTCTGGGTTAACTCGTATTCATTCATGTTACTATATCTCAAGCAAAACTACAAGTAGGGAGATAGTGTAAGCAAAACATAGTGGCATACAACAGTGTGATGCTATGGGTTGTATGAAAACTTTGTACAATATAGTAAACAATGAGTAAATTAGATCAGTTTCAAGATAGCGAGCTAAATTTTAGTCGTCATATTCCTTCTTAAGGTCAAGGTAGTTATGAATGGTTAGAAATTTGTCAAAATAATCTCTTGCGATGGCTGTACGTATCGAAAAGAAAACTTGTCTTTTCCATTCAAGGCGAGTACATTCATCAAATGTAAAAGGGCCATTTACATCACCCAAGAGGATGTTGGCAATTACTGGAACCTTTTTGTTTGCCAATCCGATTACTTTTACTGATAGTTCTATTGCGTAGTCAGTTCTTTTACTATATCTTGTGAATTTGAACATTGTAATTGGGTACAAGAGTAACGTGTGGAACTCATCATAGACGTAGTATTCTAGATCCGAGAGGTATGACATAACCCCGAAATTATCAATGGATTGGATCCATTCTAGTAAGGGGAGGTCATCACGGTCGACGATGAGTATGTTTTGCACAAATCTATGTAAGCCAAAAGGATATCTTTTAGGGCAGACACCAAGGAACCAAGCAGCTGTGGCTGGATCATTCCTGTAACCACATTCATAGGAGTGACAGTTACACACAGGATGATACGCATCATTGATGCACCTCTGTTCCAACCATTCTATTGGTGCAGGCAGCTTACGTGGGAAGACCGCAAGACTGAACACATGACTGGGCCAGTTTGGTGGAAACTACAACAGACACAAAGATATAAGAAATACAAAAACACTATTATAGCATTCTATAATTCTAGAAAATGTTATTTAGATCTTTGCTTTACTTACCCACATATTAGTGTTGATTAAAGTAGTAATTCCTGGCAGCGCCTGTACAGCACCAGAATCCGCTGTATTTGTTCTCTCAATCGCTGATATTTCTTTGATGTCTGAATTAGGAACGTCATCCAGTCCACGTTCAACTGATGTATTATCAGGCAGAGCTCATTGTGGTTCTCTCTCCAACACCTCATTTTCAGCTGTTCTATAAAGAGAATTTGTTGAAGAACTTGTTGTGCCAGGCACGACCGAGTCAGGTGAATCTGTCGAATCTTGCAGCATCCTTATGATTGAAGAGCCAGATGAAATAGACGAATATGCTGAAGAAATGTTCTTACGTTCTGAGACTGGGAGCTTAATCTTAACCTGATGAGTTAAAGTGACTAAAAAGTCAATAAAGCTCTCATCATCAAGCGATGATTGCTTTGCTTTCTTCAGACATTGTTCAATGGCTTCTAAATTCTTCTCAGTCAGTAGCCTTTCTTTCGTTTGACTTTGTGTGCATGAAGCAATTGCCCTATAGGGAATCCAATCACTACCCACCTTTAGCATGTGGTGCCTAGGTTAAAACAATCATTCTGTATTAACTTGGTAGATTTTCATTTAGTTCTCAAACTCTACTATAAAAATTGTATTACAATAGAGTAGAAGTGAATACTTACTTGTTAAAAGGTTTTAAAGCTGGTACAGATGTAGTAGGTTTCATGGTTGAAATGTTGTAAGTAGAATTGTACGGTTGCAAAAAGCATCCGAAAATCAGGATAAAATACCTGAGCAGAGCGTGTCTTTATATAGGGATTGGAAAAATGATGACCTTGTAATCAAGACATAACTATATAAAATTATTCTGAGTATACTAAAACTTGGCAAATAGTTCTTAGTACTGTATAGGATTTTTGTATTGTAAAACCAATAATGTACCAATACTCTATAGTGCTGAATCGTCAATATTGCAAGGGTGTGCACATAATAACCATTGTATAGAAATATGTATACTCATTTACCCAAGTAAAAGATTGAGTTGTTTGTTATTAGATAACATATTCTTTGTGTACTAGTTTATCATATTCACTCTTTACTTGATTTAATTGAATTGATAGTTTATTCATAGGATAAAGTGGAAGGAAGGTTGGCCGGTGGTTGATTAAACTTATATTAATTTCTTTAAATCATTTAATCTGTATATATTGCAATCTTTAAAAGCCAGCGATGTAACTTTATGTAAATATGTGTACATGCATTCTTATCTTATCTTA
>JBCAUG010180128.1:0-19857 GCA_038406175.1 Haplosyllis leylae | reverse complement strand
TGTGACCACCTATTTTTGACCAGATCGTTTCCTGATCTTTTTAGATTCCGCGAGTTCCAGTTACAAGATGAAAACATGTGAACTAGTTTGTGTCATACAAAATGGCCTTGACCGGAGGAGGTTAAAAGGTAATGAGGTTAATCTGATCATTTATAAAGTCAAAACTTTACCAGCTCTCACAATATCTATTTAGCGATCTCTTTGCGACCAGATCACGGAAGGATCAGTTGGGTATGATTTCGTAACCAGAGGTGCATCTTGCTTGACAGTACTCAGAGAAACAAATTGCTATACTACTTTATTAATAGAGTGTCAGTGGTCGTCCTCATTTCTGCAGCGTGATGTGTCATTTTGACAAAGTCGTCAGCTTTTATGATGTCAAATTATTTCTTTACCTCAGGAAAACCTCCAAACCTCCGCCATAATATCGTTTCAAAAAATACGGGATTAGATAACCAAAGTACTTGGGTTCTGCCGCTTTTACACACAAAGTTGGCAATATCAGCAGTATAGGAATTTCTGAATGACAACAAAACTATAGCAAAGAAAGGTTACCTCTAATGGAATTAGATCTAAGGTCTACTGCGCTATTATTGCATATGGGATCTTTAATTTGACTTTTATCAGCAGGAGAAAATTGGGAATTAGTGGTCTTCCGCACTACAACTCTATTCATTAAATCTGCAAATGTGTGAAAGAGGGGATTCAATTGGCCTGAGTGCGCGAAACTTAGGTGTCATAATTCAAAAGAAATCTCCTAATGTCCATGAAATGACCGTAGGGCATTGAGGATTCATGTCAATGTTAGAATAGCTGGGTTAGAGAAATTGTTGGATTAACAACGTAGAGGTCCACAGATCTTATCCACTGGAGGTAACGACTTTTGCTGGTTCTTTTTCACTGTCCATAATGTCAAACAGACACAAAATAAAAAAATCAAGGAGTGAAGAATTTCACTTTGGTGACTCGTTAATGTTGATACGCAGTCTAAATTCATTACTAGACCTTGTTCAAGTATAAATAAATTCATACTAGACTTGTGTAAGTCTAAATTTAATTCATTACCAGACTTGTGCAATTTAAATCTTAATTCATTACCAGATTTGTGCAAGTCTAAACTTCATTCATTACCAGACTTGTCAAAACTTAATTCATTACCAGATTTGTGCAAGTCTAAACTTCATTCATTACCAGACTTGTGCAAGTCTAAATTTTATTCATTACCAGACTTGTGCAAGTCTAAATTTTATTCATTACCAGACTTGTGCAAGTCTAAACTTAATTCATTACCAGACTTGTGCAAGTCTAAATCAAACCCCCATCCTGTTTGCTGAATGAGGTACCCCATCCACCCCCACCCCCATCCTCCCTGGAGTTGGCCAGATGGAAATTTGAGTTTTCCAAATTTCTGAGTTTTCCTATGTTCATTTCAATCTCCCCCTTCCATTTCTGAGGTTTGTTTCAATCTCACCTGGTGTGGGTTCAATCTCACCTTGCATGCTCCCCTCCACATGAAAATAATATCTTTCACCTTGCATGGAAAAATTCCCAAAATAAAGGTGAAGCAACCCCATTTCCATCAATAAGGTACCTCTACGAGTCACCAATAAAAAAAATTGTGGGTATTTTTAAAAGATTGGAGATTGTTCTGTTCTGTTTGAGGAACTTCCTTTAGCAAAGAAAAATATTTCTTTGTACGGCACCAAATTCAAAGACACATTCCAAAAAAATATACATATGTGTAACTTCTCTTTAAAAAAAGATTTTCAAGAGGTTTAGAAGGCACGGCCTCTTAGATTTTGTGATGACATTCCGACTTCATAAAAACGAAGATAGATCTTCTTAAATGCACATAGTCAGTGATAATTTGACCATTTCTTCACAATTCACAAAAAAATCGTTGAGCCTGAACCTTAATATGTAAAATTATTCTTACCGGACAGGAGGACTGGTACGTGTACTGGACGGAATTAGATTTGAGGGACTCATGAATGTACCCGTAACTCTGAACATCGAAATGAACTGTATGGAAGAAGAACAATTGACATTGCTCTTACCTCGTCGAAATCAAAACTGTCTACCTGTAACCTTCCTTTGAGTTTCCTTTTCTTTGAAGGACACAATAGTATGCATTCCATATTTTAGCAGTTGATGTAATCCATTACACTGTACTGTACTTCCAACAACAGCAAATATACCAATCTTAAGCTAACAAGTACAAGTGTATTGTAACGCAGTCGCTGACTGATGTACGGCATCTATTCTCAAGCTTCAAGGTTTTTTTTCTGCAGTACAGAAGTGCGCACTGCTGTGACTATGTATAATCAGCAGTCTAACAATTCAGGGACAATTTGTGGAGATAAAGCACTAAAACAGCTGTTTACATGAAAACTCATCGATGCATTAGGATAAACTTTTCCACTGGAGCTAGGCTTTTTTTCTACCACTCTTGTTTTCTGATTTCCCAACACAATTGAACAAAACGAACACACACCTGGTATTCGAGTGTCTTTAGTGAAGAAGTTTCGTTTCATTACCTATGCTTTACTGACAACCAATTTAAAATGATTGAGTCAGATTCGAAGAGACTAAATCAGAACCAAAGATGACTTAGATATGTTCCTTTCACACTAACCTTGTTTTTGAAATTCTTCTTGCTGAAATACAGAGCTTTTACTATTATTTCTGTTGGCACTATTCTCAATTAATCTTCTGAGGATTATTTAATGATTTGAATTTTGTAAAGAAAAAAGAACCAGATAATTTCGTATCGACCCCTATTTAGTTGACACAGCTTTTCTGCGGGAGAGATAAGTAAAATTAGTGATAACTTAAATATGTTTGTGATAGAGTCTATATATTCTTCTTGCAGAAACGTAGACTTTTATCCTTGTTTACCATTGTAAACCCAACTCTGCAGAATTTTTCAGATTCATTGAGGTGTGCAACATGTGGGTTCAGTGGTCCTCCATGTCCTCTGGGTGTCAAGGTGTTGTTCAGATTTCCTCCAAATCTATGTGATCAAGACAAACATAAAATACAACATATGGTAAGGACAGCCCAATAACAAATTCACATTTTATTTTGTTTCTTTTGAGGGGACCAAAATGCAAAAGCTATGTGCACTGAAAATATATCGGTAATTCCATAGTATCTCACTCGGAAGCAGCTCTCTTCACCCAATTCCAGGCAAACATAACACATCCCAGGGAATTCCATGAAGTCCTTCCTTAGGTGTTGGAAGGATATGAAAACATCTTGAAGTACACCAATATTCCTGTGTTACATTCCAATCGTTTCTGAAGAAATTTAGATTGTGATTTTAGATGGACAATTGTGTGTTGCAAATAGATGAAGACAAGAAAAACCAATCTGGAGAATGTTTGAACTTCAAAAAAAATTAACTGAATTAGGTCATTGTCGGGCCGATCATGTTTTTCTCCCGAATAAAGAAACTGGTTTCAGTGCACTTTAGCAATGAAATAAGTTTGTTTTTCTTTGTTTTGCTTTTTAAACCAGCTAAGCTTGGAAATAAGCCTGAGATCATGACTTTTCAATCGATGGCTAAAACTCTTGTGTAGGAGGAGTAACATGAAACTAGAAAGAGTAAAAATATCTTGTAAACTCCACGAAATTCTTTAATCCCCGCCAGTACACATAACATGCTTAAAACAGGCGGAAATCTCGACTTAAAAAGGTTGGATTATACTCAAGTGTAAACTCTAGCCTTGATTATGCAGTGTTTGAAGCTGTTCGGAATCGTAGATTTGCAATGACACAGGAAAGGTCATGCTATCTATTGAGGTGCATCCTCAAAATAATCGGAATTTTCATGTCAGGCTAAGGACATTAGTCCTTATGAATCCAATCATCAAAGCCTACAAAGTGTTGTTCACTGTTCAAAAAGTGCAGTTCGCTCAGAACCACACAGCAAAGCTACAATGCATTTTAGCAGAACCAATCAATGTTGCTTCCAAATGTTCTTAAATACTCTAATATTTGTTAAAAGAATCAGCCAATATTTCTCCTATTAAATTGTTCCTATTTATGTTTGATAACTCATCAAGAAGAATGAAGAAATTCACTCCAACACATACTACTATTTCTTGCTGAATATGCGAACTTTAATCAAGGTGTTACACGGGGAAAATTCCGTGGAAGAAGCTGGTGTGGAAAGTCCAAATGTCTTTGTAGCGCTTTTTGTAGCACTTTACATGGTGTTGACGTTTGCATGTCTGAAGGCATTCTTACTGAAGACATGTTGTATTCTGACATGATAAAGACATGGATTTATTTTTTTTGAGAGCTACTGCCATACTGTTTTCAGACAATAGCATAGATACTGCGCAGTATTTTTCCCCTCATGGCTCTTAGCATCAAATGAATGAATCATTGTTGACCATGCGTGGCCACTACCAGTTCAATTGCAAACAATACAAAACCAAATATCTATAAAGAGATCAAAGTTGGAAGGAAACATTGTAGTCAGCAGGTTCCGTAGTGGCCAACTTGCATTCCTGAACAGTTGATTGTTGAGATTTCTAAATGACCCTTTCACTTTCAAAGAAGGTGCGTATATAAAGGTACTAATCATGGCAGACAAGTTTCCTGTAGAGCACAATATTCTGGAAGACAAATGATATCTTAACAAAAGAGTGTCATGGGATGTCCTTTAACAGGCTTCGCGGAATTTACAGCTTTCGTGTTAAATATTTCAGGAGTTACTTGACAACTGCTTCCTTTACCACTGCGAGACATGCGAAGCTAATAGCGTAAGCTGTCCTGGAGGCCCAAACACAAATATCCCTAATACCCGGAACCATTCCTCTACATTTTTCGGTGATAAATCTACTCCGCGAGACAGCACAATGGACGCTTTTCTGCCATCTGTGCATCAAAGGAAGCCTGCAAGTTTGGCAATTTAAACAAATTGATGTGTCAACTGAATTCGCATCTAAATAACCACAAGAAGAAAGTTATATCAAGTCATGCCACACTACACTTCCAAGTTGTCCCTCTGAGTTCCATGGATTTATTGTATGCTCCTCTTTTGAAGTCATGCTTTCAGAATTAAAACCAACTTTGAAATTAGATACCAGCAGCAGCAAATGGGTGAAGTAAAAACACAATCTCATCTCATTGACAGGTAAAATTTGAAAATAATTCATGTTACGTTCACATGGAGAATTGTTTTTAAGGGCTAAATGTCATTGTAACAGTACACGGCTTCTTAAGTTTACAGTCGTATGAGAAAAACAAAATCACCATTACTAGGATTATCATTACGGCGGAATGATTTTCATTGAAATGCTCAGCATTTCTTCGAAATACTCTTTTTCTTTATCTAACATGGTATAGTTATGCTACATATCGTTGTCATGTTCATTCCTTATCTACGTCGTTGCTATCAAGACCCACAAAGGATGTTTCTTGTGGAAATTCACTGCACTTGAGCTGCATGTGCATTATTCTTTGATCTAGCTTTGGAAAGGAAGAATGTTTGCTACCATGTTTGAAACCTGATTGTGTTTCCTGCCGAAGAAGAGGAGGACACCGTCACATCTGCATTTATGTGCTGTGTACACGCTAGTTGTCATGATTAATTACAGACTTTATTCTGCGACGCGAACCTTGGGAATTATAGCACTTTTTATCCATTCAATTTGATGTATCATTTTTCTGTTTAGGCAATTACAATGAACTCTTCAAAGCAAAAGCTTATTCTTTCACATGTCTAGCATATATAGGTGTGCTTAGTTTGAAATAGCGAATCTGTTTAGGTAGATATATTTTAGATTATCAAATAAACGTAAAATATAATGCTTTTATGGCATATTCTTCATTTGGGGTTGAAACTTTGACATGAAATATATGTATTTTACCTTCTTCTGAGTTTCTATCTCAAAGAAGTACAGAAGTACTGGAATGTAGATATTCGAGTTTTCCCTAAACAGAGATGCATTCTGTAGATTCTACAGAATCACGGCAAAACAAAAAAGCCCAGTAGCAAAATGTTACCCCACACTGGGAAGTGAACCCAGGCACTGACTTTCCTCTGACTTCCATGTCCTGCATGCTATCACTGAGCTAATTCCCCTATCTGCTGGAGTCTCAGCCCTTTATATAGATCCTTTTGTAGTCATGCTCTATTGATTCATAAAAAAATCTAAGTCCAAAAATCAACAGAGCATGACTACAAAAGGATCTATATAAAGGGCTGAGACTTCCAGCAGATAGGTGAATTAGCTCAGTGATAGCATGCAGGACATGGAAGTCAGAGGAAAGTCAGTGCCTGGGTTCACTTCCCAGTGGGGGTAACATTTTGCTACTGGGCTTTTTTGTTTTGTCGTGATTCTGTAGAATCTACAGAATACATCTCTATTTAGGGAAAACTCGATTATCCAATTTGCATCTTGTCAAATCCTGATTGATATTGTGGAAGTGTCCGCTTGCGTATTAAGAAATATGTGGCAAAGAGACATTAAAGGAACCAAAAGCGAAACCGAAGGCACAAAAACATCGAAAGAACAAGAAAGCCGCAAGAGGAGTGACGGCCCGCGGCGTATCCTGTCCGGGGGCAGGGTGGTCCCCCTGTCCTGGTAATGTCCGGGGGGTGGGAAAACCAGTAGGGGTGGGGAAGGAAACTACCAGAGGGGCCGTGGGAAGGGGTGGACCCTCCTTCCCGACCAGTTTTTCTTGGCCAGTCCTTTTGGACTGGTCCCTCCTCAGGGAATGGGCTTGGGCCAGGCTGGGGTGGGTCGGGGCTAGGATCCACCTACTGTTGCATCATGGGATAGCTTTCCAGTGCATCATAGGATAGGTGGATAGATTAACAGACATGTCTGAGAATATCCCTTCCTTCGTACTACGTACGGCGGCGGTAAAAAATAGTTTTTGCTTACTGTGAATGAACTTCAATAGAAAGCAATAGAATAATGTGCACTTCAAGTTAGCTTCATCCACTGAGTAAGAAATTGCTTCTCTCATCTATCACTGTCAATTGTAATTTGCATTTTCCTTAATTCAATCAAATTATTTGATTGGACGTTTCAGATATAATAGTATTTTCCTTTGTAGCATTTTTCCTAAATTATACTATTTCAGCTATTTACCCTTGACTTTTATCAGGACATTTTCCCTCATCCAGCAGATGCTATTTGCCTTGGATTGATTAGTAAGTATGTGACCTGCTTGAAATGTGTCTGTTTTCAGTTGTAGCTGCCATGCAAATTTGACCAAAGTACATCATCAGCTTGATTCTACAAGGAAACGCAGTTACAGTAATAAAGAAAAATAAAGAGAAGAAATATAAAAAATAGACCTGTGATAGGCTGAGGTGGTTTAAGTAATGTGTCAAAATGTCAAATTATCAAAAAGATGTCAAATGTCAAAAAGTCAAACAGCTGGACTATGCAGGAGGTTCACAAAAAAATCAACCTTATGAGGTTCTCACATATTGATGTTAGTTTTGATGTCACATGTAAAGGTCATCAAAGTTGGTCAAAAATACTTTCTATGAACATTTTGAGGGGTTTTGGTGACCATCATATGTGACATCAAAATTGACCATGTGTGAACCTCAATGTGTCAAGATATTTTTTGCCAACCTTCTCCATAGTCAAGATGTTTGACTTCTTGCTTCATGACATATTCATGTCTCTTACTTGGTAGTGGACATATTCAGTGAATTTAGTGAATGTATGAATTCACTGAAAATGTTAATATTTATCTGGGGGATGCTGGGGGTAAATTTACTGTACATATTTTTGCCTGAAAGTAGTAATGGTAGATGGGATTAATTACTTCAATTAATTTTTTAAAATAGTAAAATTTTGTGAAAAATAGTCTTAGAACACCAAAATGAGTGATTTTAAGTGATTTGGCAAAGTTGTGAAATTTATCATGATCATGCAAAAATTTGAGGTTGCCTTACATTTTCCTCATTTCTGAAGTTAATTCTTGTCTGATTTTGATGTAACACCACTCATTTTAATGTTTAGGACCTCCTCTACAGGGATCTGGACTCATATGGCCACTAAAGGGCATATAAAGTACCCAAAAATGGCAAAAATGTGTCCAAAAATTGCAGACGATCATCATGATGATTGTAAGCTGTAATTCTGCTCAGTCATTCTGCTCAAGGCATTTCTCTGTGGAATTCCTTCTTATCTCATCCATATCTCATTCTTCCGAGTTAGCCAATAATAGTAATGGATTTCTTTAGATTTGTCTTTTAATTCAAATCACTGTTTTCGTTCTTGTGATTTCCTTTCGGGTTTTCTTCCACCCTCACAAGTCTTCTGCATTGTAATGTGATTTGTATGTTCAATAGTCTCATAGTACTCACTTGGCACTATAATTATCTGTTATACTATCTGCTTGTAGCTTAAAATCTTTGTCCTCAACATAACTGAAAACAAAACCAAATTGTAAAATTCCTGTACCCTTTAACCAATATTTATACTAATTGCATAAAAATTGAATTCTCATCTACTATATCCTTCTTTTTCATTCAACACAAATGCATCCAGTTGAACATAGTATACTGCTGCATTTTCATTTTCCATAGACACTACTTTCCCTCACTTTTCTACTTTTAACAGTATCACATCGAAAATCTGAAATTTGTGTGCAACTGTATTCTATTTTATATACTTTGGAACAAATAAAATCTCCTTCTGAATCACTCATATTCACACATAATAAACAACATGCTACTGATATGAACTGCCAAAATAATTCAAATGCTGCAATTTAATTGGTTAACCTATGGCTATCTACTCAAAAATAATTGACTAGCCAAATTTAAAGTTCAATTTCTCCATGAATCCTACCCTTAACAATGCTTAATTCTTATGAACCTCCTGTCAAATTATGCCAAACTATCCAGTGACAACATCCTCTTTGTAATTATTTTTGTAAAATTTTTCCAAATGCAAATAAACCACATCAATATGTTCCTCTGATCCCAAACATTTGACTTATTGCATCACATTACTCACCAAAAATTTTCCTTTTTTACTTGTATTTTATTTATTAAGCAAATTTTCGTAATTTTGTCACACCTGCACTCTTGGGTGTAAGTCAGTTACCTCCAGTACCCTGATCACTTCATTCGCTCTGTCTGTTATTATCTATGGAATACTCGAGTCTTCATGAGTCAGATCCCATTCTATAATAGGTGTCACAACCAAGTTATTACATCAGCTTGCATATGAGGTGTTACAACCACATGTCACAATCTCCTTACATAACAGGAGTCATAGCTTTCTGTTTCAACCATATTGCAAAACAAATGTTTCAGCCATGTGTCAGAACCCCATGGTACAACCTGCATACTGAAAGTTGATCAGAACATCTTTCCCAAAAGCAAAATCCCCTGTAACCACTGCAGCTCTAAGTAAATCTACTTGTCATTAAATAGTCAGGGGTTCTGTTCCACTCTTATTCCAAATTTCCTGTAACCCCTTATTCAGTTAGTAAACTGATACTGAACGAGCCAACAAATATCAGGCGGAGCTGACCAGGCCAGGCATTTGTGAGACTCGGCTAAAACGCTGCACCATAATATTCCATAATGTTATTTGTACTTTTATTTTGGATATTAGAATAAACATGTCATGTAAGATATTCATGAAATTTTCATATATGTTACGGCAATGTATTTAAATAAATTATGCAAGTCATGGTGCACCCAGAACTGCCCTGCTAAGAAAAGAGAAGAATTCTGTCTCTCAGACAAATTCTCCATGGACGTGTGTCAAACTACATAGTCCATTTGATTGCATGGGTAATTAATTTGATTTTCCTGTCTCACAGCTAATGCAATAGCCATATGTCCATACGTTTTATAGATTTTCTCATGTAGTAAGAATAAACAATTTCATGAATGAAAGAAATGACTATGTTGCATGGTACAATCAACATATCAGATGGAGGAAAGTGGTAAACCCAAATCCACCTCGAAATCATTCAAAATTGGAATCCCAGTAATTGTTATTTCTTGGAAGCTTAGTATTTCAAAACAGTGACGGACATTCAATATACCATGAAATGCAAAGAGTTTGGGAAAAGCAACCCAGGCAGCGGCCATTGATTCTACAGGTGATAAATTAAAAACGTCAGAAGAAAGTCATTTATCTCTTTGGTGGTCCCAACAATGTTGTGCTACATTTTTTTTTCAAAAAATAAGACACGGTGTATTTCTTTCTTTATAAGAAAAATTTAATGACTCCAAGAGTTCACAGATCGATCTTACGATCTTCAATGCTTCCGCTAGATATCTCCGTGCGCGAAACTGACAAGTGAAATTTCAAGTTATACCTTCACTTATTTTATGTTTTAAAGCTTTTCAAATCAACACGGGCTTCCTACCTAGAATATAGCAATTATGTTAATAGTTTGCAAATTGAAGTGATTCAGCAAAGCAGGGAATATTCCTCAGTTCCTTGAGGTTTCCCAGGGACACAGCTTCCCTGAACACGTTGATTGTTTTTTCAAGTGTTCTTCTGTAATAAATGGTTTTGCCAACATGTAATTCTAAATGTCCAAGTGAGGAAGATCTATATATTATTTTTTTTCGTACCATACACAATAATGTGTGAAGAGAACCATGCCACACCTGCCTTTCGAGCATCCTTCGAACAACCAGGTTTTTAAATTTTAAAATAGTGTGTAACATCATGTTAATACCTATTCTATGTGGTTATTATCAAGTTAGATCAGTGTATACAATAAATATCAACATGATATAACACTCTATTTTGATGACTTTTGTGGATTTAAAAACTGGTTGCAAGATAATATCGGGATACTGTAACATAGGAAAGAATGACTCTCGAAGAACACACCAGCACAGAACACCATTTCCTCTCAGACTCGCTTGAATGACGGAATTTCAAGAATAAACATAGTTACATCTTTTTGATACTTGCACATAATTTTCCAAGTACTTTTTTTTTTCTCTCACTGTTCTGATGTTACTAAGGTAAACGCCGCCTGTTGCATCTTTGCATACAAGCTAAATAAATTGAAATCAATGAGAACCCTAGATAGATACCTATCCAGTAATCTACCACAACATGTAAAAGAGCATGCTATATAATTGAAATCAATGCTTAGCAAAAGTCATCTTACCAGGAGGTTTAGAGATATGTCCCTGCGTGCTGTTAATCCTTTGGATCGGGTAAAACAAAGAAGTAAGCAATCCATGACATTCTGTTCAGGTGGATTGACATCAGCACAGAATCCAGAGCATGGATATATGTTGTCTACGTATCCAATGAATCCATGTCTCACCGCGTGTTTTACTGACTAACCTGAGCCGACAAGGAGTCTTTTAAAAAGCTGTTTATTCCATTATTCAGACACAAACTGGGATTTGACTCATACCTTTCGAAGCTGTAGCTTCCTTTTGCAATTGCTTGCTGGATGGGCTTTTGCAAAGATGCAATCGTGATGTGTGCAGTAAATTGTGTATGTGTTTGATTATTGTGTGTTTATTTTCCTCTTTTTGATTTATCCAAGACATTTCAATTGGTCTATTCTTCCACACAAAAATGAGACAAGACATGAGGTCTTTTTATCCAATCAATAATTACCATTTAGGACATGAATTACCTAGCTCGCATTGACAGTGAGGACAGAATTTCACTATTATTCTTGAATTGAATGTATTCAATTTCACAACATGGTTAACACAGCAATTTCTCAAACATTTTTTTTAATTCTTGGAAAGTCATATTGAATCCACTGGGAGTATGTGTACATATTGTTATTCCTCCTTTTATGAATAAATAATGATAAGCGTATTGTAGGTCTACTTCCTTACAAATACGAACTGATCTTCCTGCTACATAAAAGTTACGGAAATATATGGATGTTTAGACATTTTAATGATGCTAGCATCAAAGAGTCTTCCACAAAATGAGAAAGGGTCTTTCAAGCAGTGTGAGCCAACTCTGAGAAGGCTAAATCCCATTAGATCTGAACAATGGAGAGCGATGGTCCTGTTATTTAATGTGATGTCTGATCATTTCTGTTTCGTGAGAAATATCCAACCCCAAACAAGAAAGCTTATGAAATGGCTAACCTCTGTTTGCAAAAATGATCTTGTTAAGATGACGAGTATTGTAACTTGGGAGTATACTGTCAAAATGGTCATGCGCGGAAGAGAACACGTCTGATTTTTCTACCTGTGAAAATTGGCAATTTTACAGGAATTAATGCCTAAATTCTTCTACAAATACGACAAAAAGAAATTTAAACTACCAGTTCCAAGGAAGAGAAGACGGGATTATGGAATAGAACTGCAGAAAACAAAAAAAAATTGGGAACTCGTATATCTGGAATTTATCATTATTTGTTACGACAGATGGAACCTGAATCTGTTTATTTTTATAATGTTTCACTTGGCAATGCATTTTAAACTCAAAAATAACGTTAGGTGAAACTTTATTATCCTGCTGCCTCTTAGGCACCATTTGGTTAGTTTTTTGGTGATGATTATGTAATATTGGTGCAACATGGTCATTAAAATTTCTTGCATTAAAGGAAGTGAAAACGTCTTATCAACAAAAGTGTTAAAATTGCCTTTGGAGAATAAGTCTTTATATTCTCAGTGTCCGATTCAGACACCACAGAACATGTTGTAAGATCGAGTTTTACCTGCTCATTGCATCTGTTTTGTTCTCGGAGAATTATAAACCGAGATATATTTTACATGATTCATCCACTTCGTGTTTTCTGAAATTTTGACATATCAACAAGACTCAGCTTTGGCTTTCAAATATTGGATTTTAAAGAGGGGATTTCAGTGCTAAATTGGATGACGGTTTGCTAAATATAATATAGGTGTGCCATAAGCACCTAAAATAAACCACAAAAACCGGAGCTTCTGAACATGACAGTTGCTCATGGCGGACAAGTCATTTTTTTAACTTCACAAAAGGCACAGTGCACATGCATGTCATCAACAGATGTGATGTCATCAACAGATGTGATTTTCTTGCATAGAAACCACACTGAAAGGACCATTTTCTTGCGGTCCTTCTTGTGCTATTTTGTATTTTTGAAGCGGCCACCGTAAGTGGACATCCGTAAAGTTTCTATTTGGTGTTTCCATTGATTATAAGAATGTCTACATGTATACTTTTGCCCAGCGTTAATACAAATGCTTGGGAACAGTCTTATGAAGAGGTTATCCTACAAAATCACGCAATCCGGCTATTTACAGATGTTTGTTTCCAATAAAGGAGTCGACACGCCTATCTTTATACCACGACTCTTCATTAAGTACTTGTGTTACCTATGTGATGTTATCTAAAGCAGCATTCATGTTATTTAGCAGTTGGGCATCTGCAATATGCCGGTAGGTCTTTGGCACAGATACAACTAAAGTTTGACATGTAATTTCAAAATAATCGATGTGACATTCCCAATACATTTACTGAAGCGTATGTTCTTGCTTTGGGCAAAACAAAAAAGCCGGTTTGGTGAATTTGACTTCGGTTTGAGATCATGAGAAAGACGTCAACCTACACAGCATCAGATTCTCTGGAAGGATTATCATATATGATTTACGTTGCATACTTCCTTATTTATCTTATATCGTTTCACTAAGCTACAATTGCTTACGTGACAATTTCTTCTTTTCTGATGGACACGTTTTGTCTTTCTTTGAATAATTGAAAATGGACAACCTAAATTATAAATATATTCCTTGACAGCAGCTTATTTCCATGACCCATCTTCTGCTTGTCTCTAGCACAATGAGAGAGCGACACAAGATCTAATACGTGTATAAAATATAGGACTTATTCGCCACACCTGGACTGAAGAGTAGCTATTTGGCGCAGTAAAAATGTACGGATGTGATAAAGTGCCATCTGTGATATACCGTATGTCTTGTTTCGGAAAAAAAAAACAGCCACTCAAGATTTCACACGTAATGTTTAACTAATCAGTGCCTGATACGTTATCAACACAAGGACCAAGTCGTACGTTTTACCCGATTTTGATCCCCAGTTCCTTCAATTCAAAGAATTGGATCTCTTCGTTAAATTTGAAGTTTCCAATAGAGTTTTTCACAAACTCTTCATAATACAAGAATGCCAACATTGCAAACTTTGTTTTAACTCTGCTGTCAAAAATCAACTGGTCTAAGTTTTAGTGTAACCTTGAAATATAATCCTCATGTACCCCTTGATTGTTAATTTCACGCTTACTGACATCTGGTGGTGCAAATAAAGAAGAAAACTGCAAATACATGGGAATACAAAGTTGGAAATAGTGCCAACATTGCCAACTTTGTGTATCTATGAAAAACTCGAATGATCAACTGTTGACAGCTGCCACACCATCGAGTACCAGTTTAACAAATTGACACTCTATCTCCACAAGGTGACACTGTACCGAATGAGGATGAGCTATACAATTATTATTTGAATGTGATCTATTAGATTATTTCCAAATGCAAAAACTTGGTATTGTTGGCATAAAAGACTTACGCAGTAAATAGTGAAAATTCAGGAAAAAGTTTACCTCAAGTGAGAGTAGAACTAGGGACCTTTACCATTCCAGTCTGTTGCTCTCCTCTTTGAACTTACTTGGCAAGTGCTCCATGCATAAGCAATACTACGAGATTTGTGCCACCATACCACCCTTTTGACATCAAACTAAATTATACCGACAATTATGCAACGCACCACTCGTCTGGAATGTTATATTTGCTGTTTTCAACATCAAAACACTTTTTGTTCAGGAAGGTCAGGTTGCCAAATTGCATTTATTCTGTAGAATAATTCTACTTGGCCCATCTGTTTTAATTATCGTATTTGGAAGATGGGAATTGGAAAAATGTGGGAGGGTATGGATGAGTGGGTGGGTGGATGCCACCTCAGTTAATGGAATTCCTACCTCATGTTTCCAAGAGAATAAAATCCAAATCCAAAGCAGCAAGGTGTAGAACGTGGACTGAAAGTTTATTTGCGACAGGGATAATGCTTTGAATGTAAATTAATCTGATACTATCAATTGAGGGTATTCCCAATCGAGTTGGATCACGTCAAGACAGTTGTAATTGCACTGCTAATCCTGGAAGGACAAGAATGAGACAATAACAAACTGGATCTAGTTTTAGTTGGCCTGCAATCATCTCAACAAAGCCAATTTTATTCAACCATCAATAAATTGAAACTTTACTTACGCTAAGATGAGTTTCCCAAATGTCTTCCATAGCTAGTTGAAAAATTACAGAGTGATTGAAATTTCCTGCATATTATTTTATGTTTCCTTAAATGCAAGACACTTCGAAGTGCTAGGTACTTGCAAGGTAATAATGTAAATAAGGTAAACAATGCCAAGGATTGACCATTTAAATCTAAGTTTCTTACCGATATCACATGTATTAGGTACGTATCTTACAAGTTTCGGTATTTAAAACTAAAGCATTTTCTTCACAAATTGTTTCAGAAGTAACTATAATTGTGCTTCAGTGCGTCACAATTGGAAATTGCATTATTTCTGGATTTGTTTCTGTCCGGCAAAAATTGTGAAACAAACCATATTTCACGAGACTAAAACGCACAGATAATTTCATTGTATTGAATATGGGACATCTCCAGGCAGTCTTATCGCAGAGGATTTGGGTACCGTAAATCTTGCTGTACTACATACAGTCAATTTGGAAAAAGACTTTGCACCAGAAGCGAGGTGCAAAGCGAGGCTTCAAATCCTCTCACCTGCGGTAAACCACATTTGCTTGAATCTGCCAGAAACTTATGGTATTATGGCGAAGAATTTCTGCAGTTATCGATGTGTCGATTTGAAACTAAAATGAATTTAACCAGTCCTGGGAGTATTTCTTATAGACTGCTGACTGCACACGTTTCACTTTGTGATAATGTTCACGATTGACATTCGGGCCACGGCAATTGCAGTAACTGTTCTCAGGTTGATAAAAATGGTACATGACATTACACTTGGCTGCTATATGCTCCTTACCTCCAAAAATGACATGCGATTACGCAAAGGGGAATTTTTACAAAGGTTTAGTTGAACTGAAACTATGAAAATTGTGCTTACTCATTATTGCAATGTTATTGCAAAATGATGAAAAATTGTAACAATACGACGGGCTAGATCTCCCAAGCAATAGAAAGAGTAGAGTGAAAGACTAAGCCTATTTTGTACGTATTGCACAAAATTGTCTTCTTTGGAAAAAAGCGTCGATTGACCCTGAAAAATTTGTCAGCAATCCTCAGCCTATCAGTGAGGTAAAACCTTCCTCAACAGAGCCTTTATGCTCCGCTATTTATTGTACGGCGATTGTCACTTAATTGGCCCCATGGCACTTGGAATTACTGAATCGGATCGGATCAACTAATTGATTATTAATACTTAATGTCACCAACTATTACTTTTAGTGAATTCAACTCCCCTTTGGTGAGCAGTCAGGGCATGCAGGTTTCATCCACAGAGGGTGACAGCAGTTGTTCATTGGTGGTAGTTTGTGCACTGGGCCACAATTTCGGTAAGAGTAAGGAGGGCACCTTTACCTCCCCACACTGGGGAGTGTAGAGCAAACGGAAATACACCAGACTTCATGCTTGAACACTTTATTGACTATTCAGCACAATTCAACTAAAGATGACATTGGCTCAGCAAGAAAAACCCTCCAATTACAATAGTTATGTTTTACAGTTTACAACAACAACTTTTACTGTAAAAGTTACACTGTACAAATTGCAAGTTAATTTACATTGAAAATCGATGAGTGGGGAGTTGGCCACATGGCAGGCCTGTGAGAGTACTCAGAATGGCCAGATTGTATGAATCTGAGCTCTCCAAGCCTCACAGAGCCATGGGAGGTTAACTCCTCACATACCTGAGAAGTGCTTTGCATGGGGTTGATGTGAAATGTGAATAGTCTTGTGTCCAGCCTGCCTTTCCTGAGGGCCAATGGGTGTTCAGGGATTTTATAGACAGGCAGATATACCACAATATTTGTACACCAAAGAAAATAGTTCCCCTTTTAGAGAGGAGATAGATATCTCCTTTCTAACTCTTCCCTAGGTAGAGAACTATTCTAACTAAGTTTTGACTATGTTTCCAAGTGATAGGAGGTGTTTTAGCCATACTTGGCTGAGTGGGGAGGTGGGAATGTATGTGCCTGAGTACAGTACTCAGTCCAGACATGACATCATTGCTCTAGGTCCTGATTGGCTCACTCACACATCACACCATACTGTCTAGACATTACTTCATTTCATGTGACAAACACCCCCTAATTGGCTTAAAGTAACCATCACAAGTGACAGTACTGCGGAACCCAAATCCCACATTCCCTAACCTTTTTAATACAATAGGACTGAACTCCTCACAGTTAAACATTTGACATTAATCAGTGTTTTACTATTGGGGTGATCATTATTTTAAACTATGTGACAAATCAACATTAGTCAGGCAACACCCTGAGGATCATATTGAATTGAATTAGACAACAATGATGCCCATCTTCCGTTATGGGAATAAACCAACCAGGTGACTACATAATGTTTTTTTGAAACAATCGAATATCATATTTATTTGAAAGCAATTAAGATTGAAAGACAATTGTTAACATTGTTGGAAAATACATCGCTATTACGCTGAGCTGCTTAAAATATTTTCCCGTCTCCACTTTCAGCACGTTAAAAGAGTAGTAAAAAATACAAAACAAATCGGCCTCAGATTTAACAGCAAAGTGAGGATATTTAGTCTGTGGTTCCTCATAGTTATGCAAAAAGTTTTACTGATTGTCGAGGCTCACGACACTGTCCATTTGCAACGTCCGAGGCAGAAATTAATTTTCGTTTAGCAGATTGAATCACATGGATAAATGTTTTTCAATCTTTGTCAATCACTAATTAATCCACTACAAAAAGAAAAGACCTGGAGATGTTGATTAATGAAAACAGAAACATGCATCGCCTTGCCACTGTCTCACATTCTAGCAGTTAATAAATCAATAGAAACACAATTTACACACCTGTTTTCATTTCGTTTTTAAGAAAACAACGATTATTGCACTATATCAAATCACTATTGTATAGTCGCCATTTTGACAGGTGTTCAGTGTCGCCAGAAATGTTTCTTTGGCTGCACTTAATCAATCCAGTCACGGTTGATTGAAATGGGGGCTTGGAGGCACACACTGCTTGTATGACATAGAACCCCCGTGACAACTAAGTGAATCTGTGGCTGAAAATACGACAGCTAGTCTGGCTTGAGAAATGAAGCTTTGACTGCTGTTATTTTCGTAATCTACTTTGTCATTTGGCTCGACTTAGCTGCCGGACATATTGAAAATGTAACTATTTACACAAAAAAACAAGACAGCCTGCCATTAACATAACGAGGCAATACCAACCACGGCCTCAATTGCTATTCCTCATTTTTCCTTACTAATCATCTTGGACTTGCTGATCACCTCGTACTATGTACGTGGTCTGTAAAAACGTATTCAGTCAGTAGAGTAATGCCTGTCGGCCAATAAAAAAACAGTAATATATTTGCAAGAATACAGTTATAGAGTGTTTTGCACCTTTGTGACAGGTATAATGTAATTAAGAGCTCGTATGCTGTAAATCTCCACTTTAAGAACCAGTGCCAACAACGCCAAGGTAATTGCGGTAACAAATAACGTGACGTACCTGTGTTCTTTACTAACAACACTGCGACTTCATGCAGTCATCAGTGACATTGGCAGAAAATTTGTAGCAAAGAGAAACAGGTTCATGAATAAGATAAATGACTGTTGAAGAAGCTTTCTATTAATTATAAGGCAAATCAGACATCAAAAATATGTTTTTAAGGCAAATACTGTCGCTAATTCCTCAACAAACTTGGCGAATTCTAGATTGTCGGCTTCATGTTCCACACAGACTGCTCTCCGTCTGAATCTTCGTTTGCAGCTCTTCAGAAAATTTTCTAATCTGTGATCCTTAATCAGATGTTTCCTTTGAGCATATGGTCTAAAATCTAGATCCTCTTTTGAAAGATATTCAGTTCGCTTTATAATTCCTTTGTGTCGTTTTGGTTTCTTTCGTGTGGCTGTTAAATTGCCTTCGTTTCCGTTTTGATCGGTTGGTTGGGTTGATTTGATTGATTTGTCCTCAGAATCAGTGTGTTCACTGGAGTCTCCTCGGTCCACTTGGGTTTGCTCAAGTAGTCGTTTCCGCTTTTCATGTAGCGCCTTTAGGTATCTGAAAAGAAAGATCAAGTAATTGTGTCATTAGGTAAGTTCTGCTTTTGTAAATGTGTAGATCTAATGCCAAAACGTATCAAGATAACGCGAAGCGCAACAGGAAGTAAACAATGACCATACATTTTTTTTGCCATTTCTGACATAATTTACACAAACACCTACTATGTATGATGATAAGTTATTGCATTTGGGCTGATAATGAGAATGAACACTAATATTATAATTATGACCATAAAAGTAAAACTAAACTGTAAAACAACTTTTACGAGATAACTACAAAATTCACCAAGGGCGGGTAGGGTGGGTAAACGAGAAATAGCCTATAGTTAGTAACTGATTGCATGCAAATAACCCTTACATATCATACAGATGGTGTATTAATTTCACACGATTAAGAGCCCCGTTCACTCAATTCTGACTATATTGTTTACTTCCTGTTGGGAAATCTGTGAATATCTGAGCCATCCTCATATATACTGTAAAAACTAAAATGTAGTGTCATAGTATGCCACCTATCGTATATATAGTGCAGCATAACATGGCAGCTTCAAAGCTGTATATTGATTTTGGGTTACAATAAAGTCTCTAAAACAATAGTTATTGTTTGTGCC
>JBCAUG010180017.1:0-19857 GCA_038406175.1 Haplosyllis leylae | reverse complement strand
TCGTTGGAATTCGGGAGAGAACTCACTGAAGGTATGTAGGTAGATGGGCAGGAAGGTGCTTACCTTTGTCATTGATAACTCGTTGGAATTCGGGAGAGAACTCACTGAAGGTATGTAGGTAGATGGGCAGGAAGGTGCTTACCTTTGTCATTGATAACTCGTTGGAATTCGGGAGAGAACTCACTGAAGGTATGTAGGTAGATGGGCAGGAAGGTGCTTACCTTTGTCATTGATAGCTCGTTGGAATTCGGGAGAGAACTCACTGAAGGTATAGTGGTAGATGGGCAGGAAGGCTGCTGCGTTACCTACACCCATTCTGTCAAAAACAGCATCACACATCAAGAGAGTCGCAATATTTGTTACAATTCTGATTTGTCCTGGCTTCCTATTGGGACGCCCGGGGTGGTGTTGCAGTGGCAACTCCAGGATTTCCCAGAGGGGGCGCCAACATATTACTTGACCAATTTCCCCCGAAAACTGCACGAAAATGAAGAAATTTTGGCCCGGGTTGGGATCCGCCACTGGGTTGGGAGGCTAGAGCGGTTCACAGAAAACCCCACAAAGGTTCGCCTTTGCATGGGACAATAAGGTTGTGGAAGAAAGGATGTCGGCCCCTCCCCAAATTATCCTGAACCAAAAACTGAAAACATAAATAACGGTCAAGATTTGACAGATGAGGTGATACACAAAATAACAGCCCATAGATCTACTGATATTTTAGACCAGATCTAGATGGGGTACGCGGAATTCGGCCCCTTTGCTATTCGGCCTCGCCGATGCACTGGACACTCGGCCTCGGTCCCATATCAGCAACTGGTGGCCAGTGGCCGCCCCTGGCTGCCCCTAACATGCCACTAATCTTGGACTTTGATGTAGTTCCTGAAGGTTTCTTCCATCATGACATCAAAACCTATTGACTTTGAGGTCTACTTTTCTTTCAGTGTTTCATGACATCACCATCCTTGGTTGCTACTTCCATTGGACATAAGCAGTATGGAGAAAAGTACAAGAACTTGGGCTGCAAGTACTTTACAACAATGATGATAAAACCCACAAATTCATGTGTAAACTTCTGTCACTTTCATATCTTCCAGCAGAACACATCAATGCTGTATTTACTGCTCTTCAAAGGAAAGCAACATCAATACCACTTCAACAACTTACAGATTACAAGAAGGATGGCATTTCTGAACGAATGCAAAGGCTAAGAAAGGGCAACCCTCCCTCTACATTGTTGTGTGAAGAATCACAGTCAGTTAATGTACAGATTCATTTGGTTAAAGAGAATAAGTTGAGTCACCAAGAACAAATTATATATAAAAAGCACAACAGGCTATCTTTGATATATGGGATGACTATATATATCATGGGAAATAAAAGTGCTAACCAGTTGTTGAAATCCTGTTCAAAACATGTGTATGTTCCAACTAGTGATAAGTGAATTTTCAAGTAAATTTTGTGGCAATTGTATATGAATTATGTTAAATAAAATTTCACATTTTTGGGGTTTTTTCCCATCGCTATCCAGCTCCGACTTCTGATGCAGTGACAGCAGCAGCAGCAGGTAGGGCTTCCAGGGCCAAGTATCCAGTCCTGCCGTGGGGCCGAAAAGCAAAGGGGCCGAGTAGCATGCAGACCATTGAACTGGGGGGGCTCGGGGACACGCAGTGCTTGTGTTCACTAACAAAATTTCACAGTCATTGCTCACTGGACATTTGCTGCATTTCGATGGGAGTTGAGGTGAGATTACTCATATATTGACTATGCATATTGCTTAAAATGTCTTCAAAAAATTATGTTAAATCTTTGAACCGGAGTTCTCAAAGAAATACCTTAACATGCGACAAAATGTCTCATTTCTTGTCTGATACTGTATTTTGTCCAACACTTATTTACTCGTCTTGGAGGATTTTGCGTCTGTGAGAGGCTGCTTTTATCGGATAACAAAACTGACAGAGAAAACTACATAATTCGGCGTCTATAGGCCCAGGCAAGTTAAGTAAGTTAAATGTAAAAACCTATTTCGCAGAGAAAAAATCAGTTTAAGCTCATTCAATGGTCTTTTAAGATAGTAACACCTAAAGTGGGTTTCGAAACGAAACCAGTAGATTGGAAGCAGCTGCTGGCCTTTTAAGGCTATTTTTAGTTGATTGCCGCCAGTGTTCCATCCGATGTAAAGCAGATTACTGCTAAACCAAGATCCAAAATAGAATTAATTCCCGTTTCTTTCTTAAGAAAATCAAAGCAGTTTTTTTCTGCCATAAAGATAAATAACTTTTTAATACAGATCTATACCAAAAACTAGTGTCAATGACCCTGTGACATAGTTGCAGACATTGCGAGACACGCAATCAAATGGTTTGTAAAAAGAAAGAGCAAAATATTTCACGTCATATGGATCTAACTTGAACATTATGCTTAAATGCATTGACGGATAAACACATCATTACAATTTACTGTCTACGATCCAATCTGTGGTGCCAAACGATTAAAAATTCTACAAAGCACTATTTTAATATTATTACTCCATATTTGTGATCCGAATATTTTTCCATGATAAGCAAAAACGCCAACCCTCACTTTGGAAGTATCCTCCAAAATCAAAATATGACTTAACAGTATTGACACTTACATGCTATTTTTTCTTGCAGCAACATGATTTTATGCTTATTTTTAAATTTTTAAAAGACCCACAAACTTATTCAGCCATGTAACTTGTCCCAGCTGTTCTATGAATAAACAGTTAAGCAAAGTTTACATGGTGGTTTTAAGAGGGACTGTTTCTCCATCCATTTTCAGTACATCCCGTATTGATTCAATTTACTGTGAAGTTCTACGTACATTTTCAACTGCTCAACCAGTTAAAGGACGAGCTGCCTCTAATGTTTTAACGCCAGGAAGAATCTTAAAACAAATTCCTCAGAAGAACTTTCCATTTAGACAATCTCAAAACCATCAACGGAGACCTTAGTTGAGCTTCCTTGAACATAACATCGTGCAACGTACTTCCTTTGCACTAAGTCGAGTTTTCCCATATTTGGACAAAGTTGGCAATATTGGCTCAAAAGCTTTTCCTTCTGCGAGAAAATCCTTCTGCAAAAGGAATACCTTCAGTGGTACTTTTTTGTCAGAACAACACTGTGCCACTCAATCATAGAGGCACGTGGCATTTAGAAGGATCTACAAACCTAAACTGATTTATACCGGATTTGGCTTTTTGGACTTTAGAACATTCAACTAGAACTGATGTGGCACGACTGTGCAGTGTCTCAGAGTTATATGCAATATCTGAATTACAGAAAAACTCGAAGGGGATAGGACAGCCGTCACAACACATTAGTATATTAGAATTCAATTTATTATCACCTCTCGACATTCAATCACCATTAAGTGGCAGAAAACTAAATCCTTTCGTCTCCTTTCCTTTCCATTTCCAGGACAAATCCTTCCCGACCCAATCGTTTCTGTTCAAACAAGACAGTACAGTCAATTACCTAATACCCAATTACCTAGAGGAAACAAAAAGGATTGCATTTCGCAGATCCACGTGTAACTGATAAAACGTCGGTGTTGCACTTGACGTAAGAGTCAAAATGGTTCAGTTTTCGCTTTGTTTGTTCTGAAACAATTGTGTTACAAAATCTGCAATGAGTCTTCTCCTCGCCTTTATTAATCTACCCCAGTTTGGTTTTGTAGCTGTTTTTGCCATTTAAAGAAACACACAACCGTAACAAGATTTTTGATGCAAAGTAACGAGTCTAGAAATTGTGTATTTTGTCGAAGCAATCAACGTGAAGCACCCAATTTAATTTACTAATACACATGGTGTGGCACTTTGATGAAATTCTAATAATCCAGTGGTGGTGTCACTAAAGATTTTGCACACATTTTCGGACAAATCAAAAACTAACTCGTTCTGAGAACTTGGTGTCATGAACACGAAATGTGTCCACTTTCAATGCAACTAAATCGAAGACATCCCGTTAAAATTTTTCTTATTTCTGGAAAAAAGTCCACATTGTCCCTTATCTTTTTGCTACAAGTTTTGAGTGATCAGTTTCTGGAGACTTTTTCATGTTTCTAATCCCCACATCTGTCTGTAGAAGTTCAATATTGACATGAAGTTCGGAATGAAGCTGTTCCCTCCGCACGGACACCCAGAGGAAGCTTTCAAGAGCCTCATCATACACGGAGCGGGATTACAACATGAAAGTAACATGAATGACAAACAAAGCCTTCAGAAGGAATCTGGACAGTTTTATTAAGATCTACAGAATTTTAATATGTGATTCAATCCAGTGTTCCAATTTGAGGACCTCTTTGAAGCCAGCTAGAAAAATGTTAGCATGTTCCATTGCAATTCAGTATGTTCACTGATATCTTTTGGAAGTCATCTCTCTTTTCATTTGTTGTGAAATAATCTCGAAAACAAAGCTTAATTTCCTTTCCAAAAGAAATAACCATATAATGTATAATTATCAGAAATATCGTAGAGAAATTCCAACATTCCTCAGCCCAAGGCAGCTACTCAACAGTTCCTACTTATTCCTACAAGTCTTTTTTATTTCCCAGAAACTGACCCTTTTAAGTAAATGTTATATATCTGTAGCCTAAAGCAAATTCTTTGTAAATCTGCACTTGTTTTAATAGTGATATCTTGCTGCTTCTCAGATATTTCCAAGGCCTTGATTATCTACTACAGTAAATGTTCCTGCATGATGTAGTCAGCATGCTATCAATTATGACATGTAACTGGAACATTAACAATGGAGACAGAGGAATCTTACATTCAGAGAATCTTTGACTGATGATATGAGCCATGTATCAAACATCTTCGTCATGACATGTTCGAAGTATCATTGCTGGAAGGGAGACATTAGAATGACAGATGGACAGAATGGCAAAAGTTCAAGTTCAGTTCATCAATGCTGAATGCAGAATTGATGATTATGAAGAGTCCTTAACAATGTTAGTTTTATTGCATGGAACTGTGGAAATATAACTTTTTCTTGTTCTGTCTATTACAATGTTAGTTTTATTGCATGGAACTGTGGAAATATAACTTTTTCTTGTTCTGTCTATTTGCAACCATATTTAATTTATTTTAATTGCAGCCATCTTTAATTTGGTCAGTGAAATTGAAACAATTTGACAAAACGTTCATTCTTGTGATTACTGGGAAATTATCCCCGAACGACTAATCGCGGAAACTAATCGAGCAAATGTACGAAATCACACAGAGCAAACAGATGATTGATCTGAACTTGTGCAGCGACCTTGAAACTGACCTCGCGTAAACTACCGATTCGTGGAATTGCTGTTGAGAAATTACTCAGTGAGTATAATTTTTCTTTACGTCTGCAGGAAATAGACGAAACACATTCTGAAACAGGTTTTTACATTTAATGTACCCGGAGATTTTAAATTTAGTTTTGAAATGATTGTGCTGGTTGTCTTGTTTGGTAAATTGACTTTTGATAGAAGCAATGTATTTCAAAGCATGTGCAAGCAATTAACACGAACACATATTATTACAAAATTCAACACACAAAGGCTGTGGTACAGCAAAATACAATAGTGATGTATGTAGTATACATTTGCGATCTCACATTCTGACAATATGATCCCACGAATGAGGTCAGCCATCTGCAAATCTTGTCTAGAGTAAACTGCTTTCAACATGATCAAGGCCTTCTCCACAATAATAACTCATCTCGCTACATTTGCTGTTGCAGTTGCTGCTGCTGCTGTATATCAAAGAACAAAGGCGTTTTGCATTTGGATTGCATTGGATGTTGTTCGCATTGAATAGTGAACTGCATATTAAACATTTTGCATTTCTGGAGATGAACCCCTGTCTCCATATTGCCGCAGACAAATCAGTGAGAATTCATCCCCGTCACACTATCAAGGTTTGGCCTGACTTCAACCAAGATCGGTAATGATATTTCTATTCTAATGTTGCTTAACTGTCGTAAACATTTACACAAAACCAAATTCGAGTCACGACAGCATGGGGAATCGTGGACACTTCACTTTTCGTCTCGAAACTAAGACGAAATGCCATCTACTGAGCTTGCCACTTCTCACGTTTATAATAATGTTAAAGGTCTTGGTTCGTTGCTGAAGCAATGATTTAAGGGAAATTTAGTCAACTTAATTTGTGAAGCGAAGTCATTGTCGAAGTAGGATGTTCTCATTGAGATAATATGTTCACGTAAGATTATGCAATGACTCGAAACCGTGCTTTCCAAGTTGGCCATTTTCCCCTATATTCATTGAGTCGGTATGACTCCGTTTTGTCAAGTGAATTGAATGTTGCGTCATCAATACAGTTAATCCCCTGAGTGGATTAAAGGCTTAATCCCAATGAACATAGTTTGTCTCGTAAACAATCTCAGTTTGTGATTTAATTATTATTGAATCATCACTGGTGAATTTCTTTGTCTACGATAACGAAATAGACATCACATAAATTCAACATTGGAGTTTTGTGCCAACTCAGTGTATTGAAAGGTATTTAGTAACAATCAGTCCAGTTCTGTCTCACAAGCGGAAGCTGCTAAAATATGACCATCTTGTCTAAACGTAATTCGAAGAAGTAAAAAACACAAATGGTAATACTTACTATTCACGGATTTGTCTTCCTGCAGATGTTCTAATGTCTGGAGATTTGGCAAATCTTCACAGATGTGCTTGAATTCGGCCTGTCTCTCCAGATACCAAAAGCCCCGTTTCAATTATGTCCATCTTTTCAATATATGTCTCTGTGTCCATGTATGTGTACTGTCGCTTGACTATTGTTACGAGAAATAAACTTCCACGCAAGCACAAGTCTAATGGTCAACAAACACTGCCATGTTGGATGGTTTATATAAGTTCCTTCGTTACATCATTGTGAATAGTACATTGTGTTCGTGTAAAACAGCAGATGATGTGAGTGCTAAGGCTTTGCTGCCTGATAATTGCTGTGATTAGTCTATGACATCTGCATATAAGTGACATTATCCGCAAGCATCTGTAGTGGGCTGGTTGCCTCGCCACTGACATGCTTCGGTCTCCCTCTCTAAGCTGCTGCGCCTATTTACCTTAGGAGCGCCATCACAGCCACATTGTATTGGAAACCACAGCTGACGTTTGCAGCTTTAGTCAACAGATGTTTCAGCTTAAATCATGTATGTAGACTACATACTTAAATCTCACGTATGAATGTCTGAGTGAAGATCAATAAAATCCATCGGAATATTACAATGAAGAACTTGTTATGACAGGATTTTTTTTTAATCTCAGGTTGAAATATTCGCTTTTACACTTTATTTAGTTTTATTTAGAATCATCATTTGTGTAAAAATAGTCGATATTATAGATTTAGAGAGAGTGGTCGACATTGATTCTAAATGGAAATGTGGTGAATTTGTATGTCACTGCTAAAATAAATATAAACCATCACAACAAAGGCAACAAATGATTGTTCTGTAATTCAATTGAAGCTAAGAGAATGAATATTTTATCCAATTAAATTTAAGTGAAATGTGCAGGAGCGACCCAGGTATAACACATTATTACAAAGATATGAACAATTTCAACAAAGGGTCTTAATTTCTGTTACACTGTACACACTTAAGTATCCAGGAGCGCCCCTGCCTTCTGCTGCCGTTTTCACTTCCTGAGATGCTTCCTGCTGCCTTCAATACCCGTCAATGGCCGCTGCAGCAGGCTCTGCAGGTCTGCAGGGAGAGAGCCATAGCAGGAGGAAGAGGCTTACAAGAGGGGTTACCTCTTATTGATTTCAGCAGTAAATGACCTAATATTCAAGTAGAGAACCACTCTGGGGAATATTGCTTTTTGTGCACTGGAACAACTTGGGATTCAGATTCTTCACTAAATTTAATCAACCGTCTCAGTGCCTGGCTGACTGCTCAGGCGTGTGGAGGATATTCAACCCAGTTCAGTCCTTCATTGAAGACAGTGCCTTTCTGTAAAACCTGTCAAACTCAGAATCCAGATACAAAATAGTTGTTCCATTCCCAGGGACTGAATACTGAATATGTCTCAACGTAACGTCAAGAGTTTCTTGTTGCAAAAAATGGCAATAAAATATAGTAGTGTCTACGTAAGGTTTGAATGAGAAGCTCCCTGCTCCCAATCTTTGAACTTTGAACTGGACATCCTAATCCCAATCCAACAATATTAAAATGTGAACAATGGTTCATTTTGTGAGGTCAACAATCGTGTTTTCTCTATTCTCTATTTTTTTTTAATTGGAAGAATTAGTCCAATTTAACTTGTATCAGTCAGACATGACTGAAGGCTACTGAAAGCTGTCGTGTATGTTGCGCTCACAGCTGACTCTGTAGTGTAATGGTTATGACTCCTGACTGATGATCAGGAGGCTGAGGGTTCAAATACAGAAACTTTTGTTTCTGAAAAGAAAGCCTAGCTTAGTCTTGTTTTAATTCATAATAGGAAAAACTCAAAAACGTTCATTTGTTGGTCAAGTCTGGTTTCTGAAAACTCATAGCGAGCGTTATCTTACCCAAAGCAAAACTTTGTTAAAATATACATTAAATAATCACGAATCCGGCAAAAGGTGTTAATCAAAATTTGGAAAAAATCCAACATAGGTTACAAACTTGAAGATAAACAATAAGTTTATAAGGCATATTTGTTACAAAAATATTTAATTTCGGTGGTCTTGTATTTGACAAATGTACACTTTAAAGATGACTGCACCCTGGCTGACAAAAAACGCCGTGTGTGTTCTCTTCTTCCCAGTAGACATTACCAGCTTCATAAACCTCCGTTACTCAATCTTTTTTTCATAAATTGAAGGATAATTGACACTTTTCTTACCTTCAGCGACATAGTCTACTAAATCCTTAATTCTTAATTGAAACCCAAACAAGTGGTAACGAAGAAATATATCCGAGTTACGTGTAGATGTATAATAATCACGTGTGACCATCGCACAATTTGTAAGTAAGTATATATTGTTTAACAATTGTAGATAGAGAGGTGCGTACATTGGTAACCTGTGAGTACCTATGTTTGAGCCCCTGCTATACTCGCTAACATAACAACACACACGGCCAGACAGCTTCTAACACTCAAAACCTACACTGTTATGATTAGGGGTCGTCCATTAGTTTCCTTACATTTCATGAAAAACGTCGTAGGGAACAAGGAACATAAAATCTAGGTGGTCATCTTTTTATATTTTCCCTTTGTCATACATAAAATATCCGCTATTGAAAAACAGATGTCAAAATCAATGTAGCAGATCCAGAAATAGCAGATTTCCACTTGACTGGTTAATCAGCTCTTCATCCCTTTAGTACATCCAACTTCATGGGCAGCATAAACTTCTGAATGGTATAATGATAATTGATTAATTCACTGAATTGAGACGAAACCCAAAAGTGGCATGGTTCAAATGAAACTTTGGCTTCCAATTTGATTTTCTGGCATTTTCAGTAAATTTGGTACAAAAATGCAGATTTAACACTACAATTTGTGAGAACGACATTTCACCTAAAATTACCCTGAAGGGACATCACCTATTTCGAACTAAAACGACCATATCAATTATTTCTGACCTGTTAATGTCAATGAGTGGATTTTTTCAGGGATTTTTCCCTTGAAAAATTTGCAAATATCACAGACATCTTAGCATCCACTTTGAAAAATATTACTACTGTTATCTTATTACCTTGGTACCTCCATTTTATCTGATTAGCTGGGTCCTATGTCACTAATCAGCTCTCTCTCTCTCTGTGTTACTATGCTATGGTTAAAATATAAATAAGCCTTGCATTAGTTGGTGCTCCAGCATCAGGACTCTGCTACTTAAGCTAGGCAGTGCATAAGCTAGGCTCTATGCAGTTTGGAACCCCTTGTGCAGCCCCATAGTAGGGTTACATACCCCTTTGTGTTGTATTACTATTAGGTATTATTTAATAGTGGGCCGGTACTTATAAAGCTGTCAGCTTGCCCCATAACTATGGTATTTATAACTTGTTAAGGGAGAATGCAGTTTCCCTCTCATATAATATATGGGCCTTATATTTAAGGTAATTGTTTATCATGTACTTTGCACTACTCTCCAAATGTTACTGTTGCGAAACCCTTTGAAGTATAAACTTCAATTGTCAGAATTACTGATTGGGCATTAGTCCGAATTTTCTGAGCATGTGCTTGTTTTTTTCATTTTTCACCTACTTCTAAATTGAAACTTGAAATATGGCCCATATCACTAATGTACAATTTTTATTGCTAGAATTAGTTTTGTAAGGTTATCAGTGGAAGCTGCACCATTAAAAAACTGAAATTCCCATAGACTTACATGGCAAGCAAAATGTCAGAAATTACTAATTTCTCCGTTTTAGTTAGAAATTAGTGATGTTCCTTTAGGGTGGAAAATAGTCACCTTCCCAATAAAATCATTGTGATTAAATATAGATACCACCACTTGTAAAAGTCACAAAGTCAAAAATTCATGCTGTAAACAAAAATATCATACACTCAGACTGTGTCGAAAAATGAAAAATTTGAGTGAGTGTATCACAAGTTTTTGATTGATGTTTTTGCAAAGGTTTTTCCAACCCTTGTGGGTACCAATTCTTCAGGCAAACTGGAATATCTCTAATCTTATCCAAAAAGGCATATTATCAGTGTGGAGAGAATGAGCTTCAAATACTGTGTGGTCGTGAACCAAATTTGTCAACAGTATCACTGGTTTCCCCTTAAGCATTTGATACAAGTACAGCAGAACAGTGGGGAACAAAGGTATTGTCAAAAATCACCAAAAAGCCCCCATGTTGCAACCATTTGTCTCTATGGTTGGGGAGGGGTTCTACAAAACAACTTTCAGAAATCCTCTAGCATGAGGTTAGAAACCACCTGAAGATCTCTGAAAGTTACTTCATAGAACCCCACCCAAAAGTTCTCTAAAAGTTGCTTTGTAGAACCCCCCCCCCCCTTCCGAGAGGTTAGAGGATCTCCAAAAGTTACTATATGGAAACCCCCACCGCCAATAAAAACGTTTTGCGGAGACTATGCTGTACACAGCCTCGCTATTAAGTTGAACAATCAAGCTATTTTAAACAAATATTTTTTTATAACAATATTTTATTAGCATTACAAATGAATATTTATACTTTAAAATACAAGCCCCTCTGACTCTTGGAGACCCCTTTCAAGTGGTCACCGATTGAATATTTTAATTTCTGCCGTACTTAAAGGTCGGTTGAAGAAAAACAGTTCATCCACTTGAACTGAGGCACATTACTTGCAATCATCGCCAAATATAGCCACAGTTAGCCAGTGTACTTTGTTATACCAAGCATTGTTGAGGTGTTAATGAATAGAATAGCATTGCGAATTAGTAATCGTGAAAATGATTGGACAGGCGAAAGTGCGATCATTTCTTGTAATGTATCTGTCAAAATAATGAATAATAACTTTCCCATTGACTGGACTTTGAGAAGAATTAGAAATGGATCTTGTGCGATCATATCCAATTAGTTCCCCATTCTGATGTCTTGACCATTGTTAGGCCCACAGAAGTTCACCACAGAATGAACCCATTCACTGGATTTGGGCACAGAAACATGAAACAAGCCATTTGAAAGGAAAACAACGCAGCTGAAATAATTGAAAAAGATTATGATATTAATTTCAAAAAGTATTTGAACTCAAACAAAAATAGTGTCAATCTATAGTTAAACAGAATGTATATTCCACAAGAAGGGAAAGAGAAATAGTTCATGTTAGTCAGTGCTTTTGTGGTCTTCAGCATGGTGAACCATTAGGACTGTTTCACCGGGGAAACATTTGTTTGCATACCTCCAAAAAATTATTATATTTACAGCAAACAAGATAATATTTTGAAGAAATGTTCTCTAAAACAACAATTGTAAACTAAAATGGCGTCTGTACTGTGACATGAGATCATCTTGATAGCCCGATTGGAGACTTCTATCCACCAGCGGACATTATGGAAAATGACCAGAAGGTGACGGCATCTGGTTTTCTTTTTCTGCATAATAACTCAGTTGTATTGGGGTATATCTGCTCTATTCATGAAGTCACATTATTTTTTCAAAACCTAGGTCATTGACCAATACAGTAAACTGTAATCTACAAGCTTTCCCCTTACGTTCCAATATGTTTGTACCATTTTATCTTGTATCATTTCACTTTTCTTGCAAAAACCGGAGTGGATCCAGGATTTAGTCAAAAGGGGGGTAAAGAAAAGGCAACAGAAATAACTAAATTGGAACTTTTTGATCTTCTCGAATTATACCACAGGGTGTTTACAGCTGAAATTATTTAAAAAGTTGGTTTGCGATATTTTCGTAACAAAACTCGTATGATACTGGTGTATAGCCCCTAATCGCTAGGGTTGCAAACTCTTCATTTTACTACACTATTTATAGGGCTCAGGTATTCCGACGGGCGCTCTGTACACTTCACACAATACACTCCATTTCTTTATTACATCATCCCATACGTACATAATTACTAGTGTGTCGTTGTGCAATGATAGTTGACAAAAATTGTTTTAAAACGGTAGCACGTTTGTCAATCGTCTTCAGCGGATCTCGCAAGCTATTTTTGGTCGATTTTTAAATAAATTGAATGACTGTGGTTGCAAAAGATGGTTGCGAACTAGGAACGTGCGCACCACAGCATGATTGTCCGCATGGATTCGAGAAATAACTTGTCAGTTTAAAAAATGGAAACTCTAAGTTAGTGGTAATAAAAAAAAATAAAATAAAATAAACAGGAAAGAAAGAAATACCAAAACATTCCCGTGTTTATCTTGTTGGAGGTGGTAATGTATTTCTGAGCTACATTTTTTATTTTGAAAGTGGAATTTCACAAAACTGAAACACATTGAACTCAGAAACCTGTAATATTTTGATGAACAGGAAGCAAATTTTAACATATTGTTGGCAAATAAACAGAGAAAGTTTTTTAAACAAAGTGATATCAGGAGGCGGACAGACACCATCAATCACAAATATTTCTGTTCATTAGTCAAAGGTAATGCTTCTTAACCGCATAGACGGTATACATACCGTACAAATGAACTGACTGTTAATTTTAAGTTATTCAAAAGAGAAATCCCTTTTTTAAGCAAAATCATTTTTCGACATCGAACTCCGACGTGCGAGACACCAGAAATAGGGTAATATCAAGCCAGGTTGGTATATAAGGGACTTAAAGCTCCACCTAGGATTGTACTTGCTTCGGCAGTACATATACTAAAATTGGAACGATACAGAGAAGATTAGCATGGCCCCTGCGCAAGGATGACACGCAAATTCGTGAAGCGTTCCATATTTTTTATTTTGATTAATTCATAATTAAAAAAAAAGAAAAAAATTCTGTTTTGTCTTTGGTCTTCATTGTCCAACTAAAAGTGTCATTTCATTGGTGGATCCAAGGGGGCACAAAGGACCCGTACAGTTTTGGGGAAAATTGGCTAAAATGATAGGTTGCCCCACTTTTGCAATACCCCCCTCCTCCTGGATGATACTGCATTTAAAATTAGATCAAAATGTTCATCGTCCTAAAATCGTAAGCAATTCTTCTTCAGTTGAGTGTCTACATCCTAGATCCGCCCCCACTTTTTAATCAAAATTTCCTTTTAATTTGATCTTCCGTCATTTGATGCTTTCTTAATAGATCTCGATGTATTTCCAATAAGTTAAGTATATTTGACTTGATCATTTCTGGTTTTCAGCATGATGAACTTGATAAGTTCTAAAAAGATTCATTTGTGATGTGAAACCGACTGTACGTAAAACACGAAGGACAGCAATTTTAAACCTACCGGGACCTCTGTTCATGGAACATGCGCACTAACCAGCCGACCCCATGGAAATGACCTTACCTGTTTAGGGAAGGTCTCAGAAAAAATCATTGTCCCAAGTCACACATCCTTCACTGTACTACCGAGTGTGGTGGATAAAATTCCCAAGATACCCCTAAGTTTACATGATCCCTTTCCATTGTAATAAACATTCCACATTTTTTCAGGTCAGCTGTCACCCACACTGCACGTTGTGCTTTCATTCAGTCACCGATCATCTCAAAAGGAAGTCGCTTCTTTTGTCAACATTAACTTGATCTTCTGGTGTCATCATTTGATTCCCCGGAAAAGAAGCAAATAACAGTAGTGTTGCCTTTGCTTTTGGAGGTGAAAAACGTGACTCAAAAGATTCAAATTTCACACAGGTAAGTTCAAGTTTTCTGTATTATTGACAGTTACCATTCATAAGAAAGCACCTGCCTTCCTTGACAGGTAACAGCGGTTTGATGACTAATGTTTTAATAACAATAATCGTTTGCATAAAATTATGTGCAGTGAGTAAAGCTACGTTCACACTTGGACGAATTTCAGCAGCTGCAAATCTTTAAAATGTATTTTTGCATAATTTGTGAACAGCACTATCGGCATACATTTAACCCTTTTTTATCGGATCAAATATCAGGCTGAATTTCAAACGTAACTTTGGTAGATTATCCAAACATCCAATTGTCAAAATTACCAAAAACCAAAATAAAGCAAATGGTCAGTGCAATATATGGTGGTTAAATAGTCCATTGGGCTCGAGCACATTATTTTTGATAATCAACTAAGGCCGTGGTAATTAACTAATTTAAATGGTGGTTAAATAGTTTAACCAATTCCGTATCCCAGCTTTTGAGGAATAGTATTTTGAAACGTTAACGCCATGCAATGCTTTGATATTGTTGCTAAAGTTAAGCAAATGGTCTTTTCAAAATTGGTTTTCGTTGAAAAGCCACTTTGTTACATAATATTATGTATTGCTTTGGGGTACCCTGCTCGGGCATGTACGTCTTATGTTCAGCCAGATAATTAAAATTCTCATATAAGATATTTGTACTGTAGAGCGAGTGACCCACAGGAGGTAACGTGTCTGATTATCGTAGTCGTTACGACATATTACAATTACCAAATGATCTCATCATGCTACACATTTTGTTTATTTGATCCTGAATTGGCTGTCTTATCAGCCTATTTACATCCCAAAATTGATAGATAATTAACCGCATTTGCAAACTTTTATGTTGTTTGTCCAGACACCTAAATGATGACATAAAAAACAGTCCTCCTCCAAAAGCTGAGGAAATTTTCGGTCTTGACAATGAAAAAAAAACTGCCAATATAAATCTAAACAAGGAAATGAATGCTGTGAAGTTCTTCAAAAGACTTGCTTCACTCGGAAGTTGGACATTTCTCCGTACAATACAGTTTTAGGCGAATGTCTCGATGTATTATTATTATTAGGAGTAGATCTAAGTTAAAATTAAACAAAATGCTTCATCTCGAAGAAATTTGTAATTAGTTTTCATAGTTTGGCATTTCTGGGTTTTCGAATGTTTTGCAAAATAAAAGTTCTTAAAATGAAAGGCTTCCGCTGAAGCGCATGGGATTTCAAAAATATTGAATGTAAATTGGTAGAATTGATTTTCACAACTTTTACATTGAACCGTCTGTGACCCTGAATGAACACGCTTTATTGGAACCTTTAGACTAATCGATTAGAATAGGTTTTAACAAGCCATTGGTTAATTTCCCATGAGTAATCACGATATGAAAGTATTATCTACAATTGGATTAAATTACCCTTTGTTCTTATCCAAAGGATAATTTTTCAAGCTTAGAATGTTCGTTCCTAACATCTGGCACTAAATGAAACCCTAAAAGTTGCGTAAGTGTGTAAAAGGAGTACCCTAGCCTTCATGTGTCAAAGGAGCGCCGTAATCTTATGTGTAGGGTTCATTCAGAAGTGCGACTGGGGCATACCATAAACACCCATATCTCACAAAATATTCCCACTCATTTGTTGTGTTTTTTGTCTCTCGAATTCGAGAGATTTGGTGATCTTCTTGATGAAATAGTGCTCGTTTCTGTACACAAATTCAGCGTCATTATGGCACGTCATAATATGACGTCATGACGTCATTTGATTCGAGAGACACGTTGCCAAGACGTTGGCTGTTAATTTCTTAATTATTGGAGGACATGCCTTTTTTGTGTGGTCATTGATACCCTGACGGGCCCTGTTCCGGACTTCTGGCAAAGACCCTGGGTTTAAAAAACTGATTTGCTGGTTAATAAAAAAGTCAACTCTGGAAAACTTGTCGACGTCAAGCTTGTTGTGTGGCCGATAACCAGGATCCCAGGAACAGAAAAAATTTGCTTGAAAAACACATTGATAAAAAAATCCCCCTTCAAAATTTCAAAAACAAATTACAAGTAAATAGGGTGTAAAAAGCTCGGTCTGCCGCTATTATTAAAAATTGTTCGCCAATTTTGTTTGTGGTCCCGAAAGAACTTCCGTATACGAAAAACTGGTGGTACTTGTTTTTACCAATTTTTCAAACTTCCCTTCCAGTGGCAGTAGTTCACTTTTTTTTCAAAACTGGAAGCAAAAATAAATTGCATGCAGAGTGACAAGAATTCTTTGACAGAGCTCTGAAAGCAAAATTTGACTTTCAGCATCTTTTGCGGCATACTTATTTAAACATTTCTTGGATGTGGAAGTTGGCTGGAAGTCCAAATAAGAATGTAGAAATTCAAAAAAAAATTAGTAAAACAAGCACCAGTACTATCCACGGCAGTGGCCGATCCAGGATTTTCAAGGTGAGGGGCGTCAGCCGCAAAGGTGGTGGTGTCAACCAAATATTTTGGCCAATTTTTCTAAAAAAAACTACATGAAAATGAACCAAAAAAAAAAGGACACAGCACTGTTGGCATCATTTTCTCTTCCACGTTCCTCAGTCCCACTTTTATTGCTACACAGTGCATCCGGTTGCGTTTTTGCTGTGCGGCACAAAATAAATTGGCATGAAACGAATCCACAACGAGACAAGACTGTGCTTAGCACGGGTTCTTGTTTCGGGTTTCGGGTACCAGTTTGCGGGTTACGGGTACCAGTTTTTTGTAATGCGCCACAAAATTTTGTAATGCGTCAAAATGTTGTGCAATGCGTCAGCGCATTACACAACATTTTCGGGGCGGGTGTGGGTGCACTACGAAAAAAGTGGCACATTACAAAAAACTGGTACCCGTAACCCGCAAACTGGTACCCGAAACCTGAAACAAAAACCCGTGCTAATTCCGGCCTCATGTTTCTCCCAGTAGTTTCCTCACAAGGTTCTCCTGTTTGTATGAAGACATGCCATGCGTTGTCCTGAAAACAGTCAAAGTGTCAACGTACCCATTGACGGATGAAGCGAACTGGTACCACAGACCGTGTTTCATCAGGTGGATGGCCAGAAACTTCAGGTCAAATTTCTCGCAGTTGAGTCCAGCGAGAACTGGGTATTTAATGTTTTTCAGAAAGTCGATGAAGTCAGCCAAAGCTTCTGGGTAGCTGACCGTCTCCACAGGAACGCCTTGGTAGCACAGTTCCCCATCTTCCGCCGTGAACCCATTAACCGACGACGCCTGCTTCGCGATGGGTTTGGTCGGAGTTATGTACCGTGAGAAGTGCTTGTCGCCGCTCATAGCGTAAATGTGTAGAATGTCGTGCTCCTCATGGCGTAGGCCTCCCGTTTCAAGGTCAAACGGGACGTAAGAAACATTGGTAGTGAATTTTCTCTCCGGCCTGGGAACCTGACCTCTGGGCGATGGGACGACACCTGGTTCAAATGTGCCGTCATCGTTGTAAATGCGGTAATAGCTAACACGTCCTCCATATCTCCTATAATTATCATTGATTTTGGAGGTATGAGGCTGAGAATTTAACGCAGTTGTATTTTCTTCGATGGACGGTCTTTTTGGTTTTTGCTCTGTCGTCATGGTGACGTCGGACCTCAAAACAGCGCAGGTTTCCGGGACAACGTCTTGTGTGTTGCTTTCCCGTGCGTGAGTATCACAGTCTTGAGCGTTCTGAGAGTTGCCACGTGTCTCGCGCTACCGCATTGTGTGAATTAAACAGGTTGTGCGTGCAGAATAACGTTTCTGAACGTAAGGTGATGAAAGTTGTGCGCGACACTACGTTAAGAACTGCACCAAGTGGCTGTGGAAGCGGTACAGGCAAACCCTTATATAGCGTCACAGAGTTTCTTAAAGCGTCTGCTTCAGCGCACCGGGTGGCAGCAAGGTTTTGATAACAATTAGTGAATTTGCGTGAAAGATGTGAAGATATTGTGTTTTATTCATTTAGCTGTAACAACAAGAAGGTATCGGCTACATCACAGTAATTCTATAAAAATTAGTGCCAAACTAATTGGGAAGGTGTGAAGACATGATGTTTTTTTTCATTAAGCCAAACAGATTGAATTCGCGTGGAAGATATGAAGACGGCTTGGTTTTTTAATGTTTTGTGATGCTTCACTGTCAAAGTTTCAATAAAATCATCGACACTGATTTATTTATTTACTAAGAACAACACTGATGCAACTCCATTTAAGGCATCATATGTTTAGGCTGTAAAATTACTTAAAGTTGTGTTATTTCTGCAAAGTTTAAATGTTCAAAGAAACAAGAAGCCCTCGTTTGGATCTGTGCATGCTGAGTGAAATTTCATTGAACATTTATTGCTCTCAATTCTCATCAACCGTTATTCGCAGATTTAATGAAAAAAAAGTGTACTTTGAAATAAGTTAAGCTGGGCTACCACAAAACTGTCTTGGGCGTGAAAATAATGCGAAAAATAATTTCATTTGTTTTGTCGAATCCTCTGAATGTTCCGCTTCCACTTTCCGCCTTTGCCGTTGCTTTTATTTGCCACGTGTGATATTAAATACATGTAATGTGCGTGGCTAATGACTGAAACAAGAATTATGTTTGTAAAACAAAGTTTTACATTCTGAGCCAAGAAGCCACATATCCAAGCACATATTACAAAATTAAGCTCAGATACCAACAAATAACATCTCAAGGGAAATGCACCTGAAAGTGAACTTTTAACTTGTGTACACTAATTAAAAACCAGATAGAAACACTAAGATTTTAAAATTCCTCACTGAAAGAGGCATTTTGATAACCTTCTATCAAGTAGACGGTACGGTCTAGCGACAGCGACGCATCTGCGATGTTGCTGTGACATCGCTCCGAATGGGTTGCAAAGTGATTTCCAAGCGACAGGTGCTGGCACTTGGTGTAACAGTACAGGACAGAATTCATACATTTGATGTGGGAGCGATCTCGCAGCGGTGTCGCAAACATTAGGTGTAAACGGGCCCTTAAGATGTAACTTCTGTCATGCACTTGTGTTAAGCTCGCACACGAAATGTTGCCAAATAAGGGCAGAATTATTTTTCATTGACCATTACGACACTTAACTGTTGGAGTGTGAACTTCATTCTCGCTCATGAATATGCACGAGGTCATTAACTCTTTGCATGCGAAGTCTGTCCGAGCGCTGCAAAGAGCAAGCTACAATTGTTTTTATATCATGACACCTCCTTGATTGAATTCAGTTGCCTTTGATGTACATTTTAAGCATTCTACAATAAATTTAACTGTTTGTAAACACTCTCTAGCAGTAACGACCTTAGTAGTAATCTAGTTTCAACTCATTGAACTTAGTACAGACAAAATCTAATCAGCTATTGCTATCTTTCGCGAGGAATTCCTTTAAAGATTTTTTTTGGGGAATACCCTGTCCTGGTCCTAGTCCTGGGGCGGGGTTTGGGGGGTACCTTGTCCTGTCCTGGCCAGGGGGAGGGGCAGGGCATACCCTGTCCTGGTCCTGGTCACGGTTAGGGGCAGGTGGCGGGGGGGGGGGTATCCTGCTGTCCTGATCCTGGCTCCGGAGGAGGGGTGGGTGGGAAAGCGGCAGTGGGTGCCCCGTCCCCTTCTTGCCAAAG
>JBCAUG010179906.1:0-19857 GCA_038406175.1 Haplosyllis leylae | reverse complement strand
AATTCAACAACTGATCCAATAGTACATTGAACCAATACAATTCTGACAGAATGATCTATTTTAGGGAAAACTCGAATGGCTCATGAGCTCGATGGGGAGTGTGGGATTGAAAACCCAGAGGTTCCCAACTTACCGCTCGCGTACGTAGTACGACGGGAAGGTACTGTTTTCACAGGTGTCTGTCTGTCTACGGGGGGAGGGGGTTACTCAGCTGACTTGTAATGGGGGGGGGGGTGCTCAGCTGGGGGGTGGGGAGTACTCATCCAGGTAGTACCCAGCTGGGGTAGGAGGTACTCTGCTGGAGGTGCATACTCAGCAGGGGGAGGTACTCAGCTGGGGGTACTCAGCCAGGGGGTACTCAGCTGGGGTACCCCCTGGATAGGTCAATGCAGCGAGCACTTGCTACGTGGTGGGCGGTATGCCTCTCCGGAGGACTTTCTTGTTGTTATTAGATTTTGTCACCTCATTTACAGGCCTTTTCTGCTATTATTGCCACTTTTGTGCATTTGTTGAAAATGGCAGACAACCAGACAGAATATGGTTCACAGTTTTCCCCATTCATTTCCCCATGACCTCATTTTCATTAGCAACCCGAGGACAAGAGAACGTTTACAAAGTAATCTAGAAAGGCAAGCTTTTATTTAAAGGTTTGTAATGCGCGCAAGAACGCTAAGCATTTTGGAGCCATGTTGCTTAGCTTCCAAAGAACAACGAGACAAATGACGTGAGAATTGAATAGTTGAGTACAGGAGACATTAAATACTTTGGGCTGTCCAGAAAAAAGGATAAGAAGAACACATCCTCCATGATGATGACCATAGACAAATAGTGTTTATTTTTCTTCAGAGAGTGAGGTTGAAAAGCAAGTATTCTTGTCCAGGAACAACACCAACAACAACAACAGCAGCACCAAGTGGTGGAAATGGTGGAGGCGGCGGAGGTCTCAGTGCTGGTAGTGTTATGTTAATATTGTGAGTATTTTTAAGTAAAATTGAGAAAGAATAGAAGTTTTATAGAATTTCGTGACAGTTCAAAGTAAAAATCTCCGAGCCTCACCAAAATCTCTCCTCACACATTCTACTTGACCACATTAAAAGCTTGCGATTGCACCCTGAGTAAAGTTCAGAAAATATGTGTGATTTTGAGGAGATCAGAAATAATGTTTTGCCTTTTACAATGGTAGTCTATGAGAAATAGATATTTTCAAGCATGGGGCAAAATTTAGGCCATTTGTCTACAAAATAACATTGCAGAAATATACTTCATAATAGATAGATCTGACCTATGTTTTAGTTTTACAGTATATCTGGGGATGGCTCAGATTCACAGATTTCCATTAGGAAGTAAACAAAAATGGCAAAAATCACACGGTCATTCTTTACTTCCTGTTGGGAAATCTGTACATATCTGAGGCATCCCTAAACATGTTGTGGAAATTAAACTGTAGGTTGGATCTATCAATTTTGAAGCAAATTTCTGCAATGTTATTATGTAGACAAATGTCTTCTTTATTTTGTTATACCTCAAAATCTATTTTCTCATACACAACCATTGTAAAAGGCTAAGCATATTTTCTGATCTCCTCAAAATTACGCGTAATTTCTGAACTTCATTCAGGGTGGATTGATGGTTGACTGAGGAAATGTTGACATGATAAGACATTTTTAGCCTGAATTTGCATGAAGAAATTTTAAAAATTCAGTTAATAGTTGCCTCCAGTGGGATTTGAACTCACAACACAGACCATCACTGGATCTAAAGCTGAATGCTTATCCAAATGGGTCACAGAGGCCTGTGCTATTTGGCAGACCTTCAACTGAAGTTTGTTTCATGCATCATTTCACAAATTCTGTCTTAAAATGTAAAATTTGATCTTATCGTGAAAAACTTCACCACTGACTTGTGCTGTGTACCCTCGGTCTGTATGTTCACTGAAGGAGAACTCGGAACGGATGTCTAATTAGATCTACTCCAATTATTCATACAAAGTATATATAAAGTTGACAGTTTTGTACAGAATTGACAGCAAGGTTTAACCAAAGTAAAAGATCAAGTAACCTTCAGTGGGAGTTGAGCTCACAATCACTGGGTCTAATATGTCATTGCTTGGAAACAGACTTTAAGATCCCTAAAAAGTCATGTTCTATTGGTTCTAGCTAAATCATCTAAGTGCAAAAAGCCAAGTGGTGCATGAATAAAAGTCAACTTAAAGGTCCTCTAACAAGCACATGCAAGACTCGCCCAGTAGGATAAGCATTAGTTTGGGTGTTGTGAGTGCAGTTCCCACTGGACATAACTTTATACTGGACTTAACTTTATTTTTTGCCGAGTTTTGTTTCGTAAGTTCTTGGTAGGATAAGCATTAGTGTGGGTGTTTTGAGTGCAGTTCCCACTGGACATAACTTTATGCTGGACATAACATTATTTTTTGCTCAGTTTTTATTTTGTAAGTCCTTTGTGTCAATATCGTATCAAACTGTCAACTTTGTATTGTGTACGAAAAACACTATTCGTTAAGGTTACCGACTGATAGTCAGTATACCAAGCAAATTTATTTAGCACTAGAAATGATCGTTCCCTACTCCCTCCCCTAGAATTCAAACGAAAACAAGGTAAAACACCCTAATTTGCAATTGAACAAAATCAAAATGTCTCCTTTCAAATCTTCATCAGGACAATTTTACTGATGAGATATTCTGATGTCTTTTTATCAACATGAATTGTTTATCTTTGTTAACTACAGACTATTTGTTGGTGTTTTCGTGTACTTAATTGGGGGAATGCTGTTTATGCGTTACGCTAAAGGAGCCGAAAAATGGGACATGGTTCCCAACATTGACTTCTGGAAGGCTGTTCCTGGTTTGATAAAGGTACACATCTTTCGTTTGTTGTTTAAATAAGATATTCTATGGTTTTGAATTATACTGTTGAAACATGTTTCTTTCTCTCTTAGGACGGCACTGTATTTGTGGTCGACAAAGCTAAAGGTTCTCCGTCGACATCAAGACCGAAGTCTAGTTATGAATCCTTCGGTTAACTCTTTCAATAAACATTTTCAACTTAGGTCTATTATGTAACATTCTCTAATGCAAAGGTTTTGCTGTAATCTAAAATATTTTAAAATGCTGGACTAAACTCGAAACGTTCATCAAATATTCTTAATTTTAAATGCCCAAGCAACATCAATGGGCGAAACCGACCAGTTAACCAAGAATTGGGGATGTAGTTATTCGTTTGTTTTTTCAAAATACATTTTAGACCAATTGGACCAATTGATCTAAATGATTTAATAGTTACCTCACTAGCTAACTATCAAATTGCCCTGACTATCAACTTAGACATCATATACAAATGAGTAGCCTTACTATCATCATGTAAAATAGAATATTTACCCAACCACAGATGCAGAAATAACCATTAGATGAATTGGTCCAATTGGTCTAAAATTAATTTTGAAAAATAAAACGTTTCTCTTCTTGAAACATTTTGCTCGGTATCCATATCCAGACATGGATAAAAAACAATCGTGTTTTTTCGATTTTGGTTTGGGATCTTGCTAATGAATCAGACCAATTCACCTAATTGCACACGGATAGTGGAATTGACTATCCAGGGATAGGTGAAATGTTCATTTGCACTATTCATAGATCAGTTCACTATTCGTAGATAGTTACACTGTGATTTTGTACAATACATGGATACACTGTGATTTTGTACAATACATGGATAGTGCAAAACTAATGAGCATTCTACATGGATAGTGAAAAATGAATTTACACTGTCCACAGAAAGTTGAATACACTATGTGTGAATAAATTAGTATTCACAGATAGTAGATTTCACTGCCCATGAAGCATTGGTCTATTTCAACTAATTAGGTAAATTCATCCAATTTCAGAACCAAAATCGGAAAAACATGAATAGATATTATACAATGCACCCAGTTTCTTTACCACTTATTTAAAATTATTTTAAGGTTCATAATCATAATATACACTTCAACCTTCAACAAATTTCTGAATTAGCATTCTATATTAATTTTTTTGTTACCTTCAACATGACAAATTAAGTATTTCAGTGTTGATTTATAGACTGTCAGTTGCGTCCTATTTGCTTTCTTTGTCCTTGTGGTCAGCAAAACTTTCAAACGTGAAACTTCCGAATCATGACTCTGTCCAACGATGTCCAAAGGAAATCCTACATTTTAATTCTGTTCATACACACTTTATTACATCCCATGGGTGGCCAAAGCTACAACCTTTCAAGCGTCAAGATTAGAAGGTTCGTGAGTTGTAAAGAGATGAGTAAATATTGCCTCAGAGAACTCTTCACAGGACCCCATCAATCCAGTGTCCCTCTTGGCTGGCTTACATCTCACCATCATAACTCAATATAAAGTCGTGTAATTGAATGAAATCGCAAGTTACACCAGACGTTTATTAAAGCCTATTGATAACATTGCACTAGTTGTATTTCTGCTAGTCCATTCAAGCTCACTAAACGATTAAACTTGTTTGGAGACACTCTTGTAATATTTTGTTTTTCCGACTTTCCGACTTCCGTCATTGGTGACTCTTATTCAGATAGTCCCTGTTGAATAGGTATGCATTTTGGATGTATTGGAACATTCTTAAAAAGAAATATCATGTCGTCCATTCTGGATAAACCGGCGGATTTCCGATTATCGTACTAAGCAGGGACTTATTTCCACTTGATTCGGCTTATTTAGTTAGTTTATAAGCTCAATTTACATAAGAATGTACGGAACAATCCGAAAGGGGTGGTTATGAAGAAATTTCAAACTTTTCCCACTTACGTATTAAAATACATTCATGCGAATGATGTTTTGATTCCAATTTCTTTGAATATACCCTTTCACATTTTCCTCATCGCTTTATCCAGAATAAGGAGCACAAAATTCCGTTCATTGAAAGTTTTACTCAAATTCTTATTGAAATTTAGTTCATTCTATAGTTAAACGATGCTTACATTATTCACCTCTCTGTCAAAACTTATGGAAAAAGATTTACATGAGATAGGACATTCTGAAAGCTTAAAGTGACAAGTACATACCGTTGTGTGGTGAACTTTCTGATCCTTACACACTCCATATCTCTCCTTGATGCATCTTCGTACAGAAGTAACGAGACAGCATGTTGTACTAAATAAAAAGAAACCAATATTGAGGGTTTCCAGAGTTCTCGATAAAGACCAGAAATAAAGGTCATCTGTTTGTTTATTGTTTTTGTCTGCAGATACAGTTCTTTTGGATTCTTGATAAATGTGCGGAAAGTAGATATTTATCGAAGAAATGTCAAACAAAATATATATGTTATCATATTCAGAAATGAATATGTTCCTCTCAATTCAAATTTTTGAACGTCATTAACTAAAAGAACCAGACAAGGTACCTCGGTCTCCTTGTCAATATCCTTCCTTGGTATCTTGAATCTGGAAAACAAATCTAGAAAAAGAAAAGTGTTGATCCATTTTGTGTCGTCCTACCAATTTTGCGGGATCTTGAAGGAAACGAGTTTTGTTACGTTCCAATTTACACATTACTTTTCTTACATCACACTCGGAATATCAAAATAAAAAGATTCTTTACAAAAGATAACACAATAACAAATTTTGTGATTCGTTTTCGTATCACTCACAAGGAACAAATAAACAATTCTACACGCATTTTATTGTCGCTTTTGGCGACTGAATCTACAACCTTTCAAGTGTCAAGATTAGAAGGCTCGTGAGTTGTAAAGAGATGAGTAAATATTGCCTCAGAGAACTCTTCACAGGACCTCATCAATCCAGTGTCCCTCTTGGCTGGCTTACCCCTCACCATTATAACTCAATGTAAAGCAGTATAATTTAATAAAGTCACAAGTTACACCAGACGTTTATTAAAGACTATTGATTACAGCTCATACTCTTCTTGATCAAAAAATACATATGTCTGTCGTATTTGATGTCTTACTTGTTATAATAATAATAATAATAATAATTTATTTACTCTCATATGTTTACAGTTGTAGTTTCGAACATTTTATACAGTACAAGTTTAGACGATTCTCGTGTTGATTACTTAATTGCTATGAGAGAAGGTTTCACTGTAGACCAGTTCTGGTCATATACCGTAGTATTCGGTGTCCTGTGATAATAATTATAAAGAAAGTAAGAACTTAATATAATAAATCATCAGTTTAACTTGATAAGAAAATTTAACATATATACAAAGAGAGTTTTTGTGTCATGTCCCATTGATAATTTTCGCTTTTCTGTCTTACATGTTTGAACCTAAAATCACTTTGAAACTTGTTATGACGAGTTACTGTACTTTACTCTTCATGAACTCCAATGTTTATGATATAGTTGTTTATAATGCAATTACTTACCATAATAAAATAAAATATTTTTCTATAAACAGTCCGAGTTGCATATACTTGTACATTTTATATCTACCCTTTGTCATTTAGATAAGTTCAACAGGAACACGAAAATGTTGAAAAGAATTCATCCTTAACATAACAATTATGTGTGTTTTACTTTAAGTGCTGTGTAACACTGTATAGCTTGTTTATGCCTATAACACACTATAACAAATCTGTTCAGCATATTTCATTTATGCCTTTCAGAAAAGTATCCTTCAATACAAATTTAAAATGTTTATACCTTTCACAGTTGCCACATACATCTAACTGTGGCAATATTCGTTTATACCTTTCATGACCTCTTAGCCCACTCGTAATTGTTTGGAGCGTTTGTACCTTACACAATACATATATGACTATATTCATACATAATTCCATTTAGACCTATCACAATGATTCTTAGAACAAGGAAGATCCGTTTATGCCTAACACAAATCACTTTAAAACTATCACAACATATTTTAGTTTAGTCTTCTTATCAAATGCCTTTTAGCAATCTGCATTCATAGATACAATGTAATATGTTTATACCTAAAATAACATCAAAACTTTTAGACACAGTTTTGTTTGTGACACAACAACTGGGTGTGGTGTTTAAATGATTCACCACATTTCTCACATTTATATCTCTCAGCTGACGAGTGAGTGTATTGATGGGCTTTTAAGTACCGCTTGTCATATATCATATAGTTACACTCATAGCACTGATGAACGATGTCACTGTGTGTCTTGATGTGTTTGGTCAAGTCACTCTTGGCAAAATACCACTTCCCGCAAATCTTACCATTAGGTAAGGCTTTGTTGCACATGTGACCAGGATGACGCAAGTGTTTAAGTCGATGGTTTTTTAAGTCACTGTCAAATGGAAACACTTCTCCGCAAGTACGGCATGGGTGATTCTTTTCAAGATGACTGTACTTGTGTCACCTGTAGGTGCTTGGATTGTTAAATTGTTTGTTACAAATAGCACATTGCAGATGGGGATGAGACTTTCTGTAGTGGGAATTTCGGTTATTTTCTTTTGTGCGTCTAACCTACTACGTGAAGGCTCCTTCAAACCACTGGGTCCACCTTTTTTGGGTTTTTTCCTTATGCAGTAGTCACTGTCGCTGGTGTCTGTTACGTTTCTATATGTAACAGGTTTGCTTTTACTTCGTACACTAAATCTTGAATTACCTAATGGTTTTGGCTTCTGTTCCCTCATGTTGTATTTACTTCCTTCAGGATTGTTTACTATTGGCTCATCACTACTGGATATTTCTGATAAACTAGAGTATGGATCTATGTCACTCCATCTGGGAGGAGGTTGTGATAGAGCATACACTTGCCCAGCTGTTAAGTTAACTAACGGAACTGTCCATTTTTTCTTGTGAGCATCCTGGACCCACATATCCATTACGTCTTGTGCCGGGTTTTTCACAAAAAACAGGTCACTGATTTCTGTGTCAGTATTCTTTGCTGTAGCTGCTAGTTTATCTGGTATTGCGGCATTAATTTCCATTGGATTTAAGGCCCAATATGTAGGGAGTTCAATGTCAACGTTCAAGCCAGTGCTTTTCAGCTGATAACCAGTTTCAGTTTCAGTAGTGTTTGTACCTGTCACGTCCTTATTAGTGCCTGGGTTTATACCTAGCACAGTATGATTTGAATCTGATTTGTTTGCTATGCTGTCTGTCTCAACGTTTATACCTGTCACTGTCTCAACGTTTATACCTGTCACCGTCCTCCATGCGGCTAAATGATCACTTGTAGTGTCAGTGGTAACACTGTTTATACCTGTCGCACTGTCGTTCTGACGAATGTTTATGCCTTGCACATCTTCAACTGTGGCTGGACTTCCTTGCACAATATCCGTGGAGGTTGGCGTGTTTTGAATGTTTATGCCTATCACCGGCGTGTCTACATCCTTCCTAACCAGTACGTTTAAGCCTATCACTACACATGGTTTTGGGTATTGTGTTATGTTCATGCCACTGCCAGTTGATGATTTCAGTAGTAATAGCAAACTCTTAGCTACTAACTTGTCTACTGCTGATTTTGCCAGCATATATAGCCGAGGTACCGATGTAAGCTTATGCTGACATAAAGAAGAAAGCGAACTCACCATCTCCGATTTTTTATCTTGAATTTCCGTTCCACTCAACTGTTCGTGAGAGTCAGATGCCCTGATGGTCCTAATGTCATCATTATCTTCACGACTAGTGTTTATGCCCAAAGTGCTGTTAGATGCTCGTAAATCAACTGGCATATTCGACGGTGACATATCATTCTCCGAAACTGGGTATGTCAGTAAGGCTGTAACAATATTTTTTGTGGGTTGTTTGAAATGGTTTTTGTCGTAACTCACCAAACATGTTTTCACCGATGAGAACTAGATGTATGTGGCATATGTCAAACAACCTATCACCATCTATCGGAAGATCCGTGCCAATAGTCGACCAACATCTGTTTCTACAGTAGATTACCATGTGTCTCTGAAATGTTCTTGCGAGCGCATACAGCATCAGCTCATCTGCAAAGGTATCTTCACGTTCCATAAATTTAATCCACTGATCCATTGGTCTTGTGTTATTCACTTCTGAATTATTTAATTTAAAGAAACCAAGATGCATTGTGGACACTTTATCATAGAATTCTTTTTCCATACGGATACATCTACATATGTCTGCACTCACAGCTGAAGGTTCCTCTCCATTAAATCTGCCAAACAGTTCGAATATTTGATTCGGGTTCTTCTTCCCATACCTGTATGTTAGTCTAGTGTCCAGCCAATATGATTTACTTAAGTCCGTCCAATGGAATGAGGATTGGGGCATGATGTCACTTCTAGATAAATGCATGACACTATGGCTGTAACTATAATCCGAGATTAAACTAAGAAGTTCTTTTGCAATGCTGCCTTCCACCACTTTTATTCTGTGGTTTTGACTGGTATGGACTGGTCAGACTGGAACAATTTCTAGGGCAGCCAATTTGTGCGACGATATTCTTTTTGCATGGCAGGATTTAATATACAGGTTTCTAGTTAAGTGCAAGAGTTTGGTAAGGTGGTTAGCCAGATGTTTAGCCCTTTCACAGTAGTGATCACTGTTCACTACATTCATTAATGTTTCCCATACTCTTCATTTCAATGTTTATACCTCTCACATACGTCATTGACAGTGTTTGTACCGTACACTTTCTATATTGTACAATGCAGAGGTTTAGACCTCACACAAACATTCCACAAATATATGTTTATACCTCTCACTATATCACATGGGTTACAAGTCTGTAAATTTTACAAAGTCATATGTTTATACCCTTCACATTCATTCATGGTTGCTCAACTAGTGAAATGTTTACACCTTTCATGTTCCACAATGTCATACATTTATACCCTTCACATTCATTCATGGTTGCTCAAATAGTGACATGTTTACACCTTTCACATTCCATAGGTTCAATTACATACAATTACATTTATGCCGTAAATGACAGTCACATCAAACAATACTTTGTTGAGTTGCATGGATGTTTATGCCTAAAATATACTAGGAATCTATGTCTGTTCAGAAGCTAGCTTGTATTTAATTCGTTTTACAAATAGACCATAATTCATGAGAGATTTAAGCTCATTTGCTAGCCCTCCGAATTCAGCTATGCCCTGATAAAATATACTGTCACTATATTGCTTATTCACTGTTCTTGGTATGTTAGGGATACTTTTATTTCTCATATTGTAACCATGTGTTTTTGTCAGACTGTTTCCAGTTGCATTTGTTGTCACACATCTTAATAGTTCAGCTGGTAATTCGTGATTCGTGACTTTCTAGCCAAATTTCAAATTTTCTAACTTAATCATGTTAGGTAATGTTAATATTTTGTCTTCTCTTTTTACATTGATGTAACGTAGGCACTTATTCTGGGATTTTGATATTTTTTTAACTAATGATTTAGATGCCATATTTCCCCACATACCAAGACCATATGCAATGTGACTGTAAATATGAGCATAATATAGCAATTTTTTCGCATGACTGGTTAAGTAATTTTTACTACTGGACAATAAATAGGCATTTCTTTTTAATTTAAGTAGTAAGTTTTCGCAGTGCTGTAACCAATTTAATTTCCTATCAATATAAACACCTAAGAATTTTGTACTATCTTTGAATTGTAGACTTTCATTTCCTATATTAAGTTGTGAAGGTACAGTAATCTGTCTGTTATTCCCTTTAAAGAAAATACAGACACTTTTTTTATGTTGAGTGTTAATTTGTTCACTTTAAACCAGTCATGCAATATTTCTAGATCATGTTCAATAGTCCATCTGAGATAAGATGGATTGTCGTGACTGTTGTAAATAGTTGTATCATCGGCAAATATGATACAACTACTAAATTCAAGGTGTAGATATAGATCATTACAGAAAATAACAAAAATTAATGGTCCTAGGCATGATCCTTGTGGTGCACCGAATGTTATATCTTTTGAAGAGGAATATTCGTTTATACCTGAAACATTACATTTTCCCTTCATTTTTCGATTTCATTTTCCAAGTAGCTTTGAAACCATGATAGTGCAACTCCTCGTATACCATATAATTCCAATTTTTTCAAAAATATATTGTGATCTAGCATATCAAACACTTTTGATAAATCTAAAAATACACCTATACTGTGCTTGTTAAGTTCTTTACCTTTGAGTACATTTCCAACGAGTTCGGTGATGGCATGTTCACATGAGTGTTTAGACCTAAAACCATATTGGCTTTTGTAAATTTGGTTGTTTTCGTTTAGAAATGAATAAACTCTTTTGTAAACCACTTTTTCAAGTATTTTAGAGATTGTTAAGAGGAGGGAGATAGGTCTATAGTTTGACACTAGATGTGGACTGCCAGACTTATACAATGGAATCACATCTGCATATTTCATAGCATCAGGGAATTGTCCTGTTTCTAATGAAATATTGATCAAAATATTCAACGGTAATACAAGTACATCCGATAGATCCTTTAACAGTGCATTTGATATACCATCATAGCCACTACTTTTTTTACTCTTAAATTGTCTAATAATGTTGGATATTTCAGATTGAGTACATGGTATCAAGAATAGACTTTTCGGATTTCTTGTGATTTTTTTAAAATATTTATTTACATCTTTGTTGCTGGGGAGTGTTTTACCAGCAAGATGTTTCCCAATACTGGAGAAATAGTCTCCAAATCCCTCACATATGACCTTTGAGTCGAATTTCTTAATACCATCAATAGTTATATACGAGATGCTACTACTTTTGTCAGTGTGTTTTCCAGTTATACTGTTTATAATGTGCCACAGTTTTTTTGTATGTTGTTTAAACCTAACACACTGATTCGAGTAATATTCAATTTTACATCTTCATTTGATTTTTTTAAGAACTCCATGGTACTGTTTATACCTATCATATGCCAAATCCTCCTTTGTCCTTAGAGCTTCTTTGTATAGTTTTAACTGCTTGTTTGAGCTATGCAATATTCCTTTTGTTAACCATGGTTCCTTTATAATTTTCTTAGAAGTAATTTTAATAGTTTTTTCTTCCATATATTTGTTTATCGTTTTTTGCAGAATCTCATGGAAGCAGTTGAATTTGGCATTGATGTCAGGTAATGAACTTAAGCAGTTTGTCCAATCTAAGTTCAGTTCCTTCTTCATTTCTGGGAGTGAAGACGGATTTATAACCTGCTTTTTAGATCATATATAATCTTTTCTGTGCTTGATAACATCATTCCAGGTCATCAAGCAAGGTAAATGGTCACTTATGTTCTAAGCTAAATGCTTTAATTACATTATGCGGTTGAGTTCAAGTAAAGTGGTTCTTTAGTGCTACATGCTTTCTGCAAAACAGTTCATATTTCTTGCAAAAGGATAATCGTTTGCATTTGTTCCTGTTTAAAGTGGTTAAAAGCTAGAATTGGTCCTCCTGAGCAATATATTCCAAACGCCCCTCAACGTAAATTGAATAGAGGAGATTTTGTCGTATTTCTTATAATTCAGTCACACCAAATGGGAGCACTCACATTAGAATTTCCTTGAAATGTCCCAGAATAACACCCAACACGGAACACATATTTCGACCTGTCAACTCTTTTCAGCACAACCCATGGGCACCAAACACTACAGCTTGAAAGCGGCAAGATTAGAAGGCTTTCCAGCTGTAAAGTGATGGGTACATATTGCCTTGTGTGTTCCATTGTCAACCTCATCAATCCACTTTACCTTCTGGTTGCTTCTTATCGAAGTATCATAATGGAGTACCGAGATGGATAATTAAATAAACCATTGATTGTACACAATTTTTACGACAATTCTGTTAGAGTAAAAAATAAATAGAACAACTCTTTATGATTAGTCTCATGTAAGGTGAGCTATGATGTCACGTAATAAAAGGTAGTAAATTACCATACAAGACAAGAAATCATACGGACTTCGGAATTGAAATAAGTGGATGCAATTTCATTTTGTAGAAGTATTATTTTAGACAGGACCAGCTGTGCACAATGAGAATGATTCAGCAGTTTCTGATTGATCGGCATATTAGCATTACAAAAATAGTTTTGACAAGAAAGTCCTCCTGCGTGAAAACGCAAGAGGTATACTGCCTGCGCTGTATCCTGTCCATGGCGTGTCCTACCGGGGATGGGGGGATCGTGGGTGTGTACCCTGTCCTGGTTCTGGCCAAGGGAGGGGGAAGGGTGGTGGGAGTGGTTACCCTGTCCTGTTCCTGGCTGGGGAAGGGGTGGGGGTTAGTACCCTGTCCTGGTCCTGGGTGGGGGAGGGAGGGGTGGGGATGGTACCCTGTCCTGGTCCTGGCTGGAAGGTGGGGGAAGGGGTGGGGTGAGTACCCTGTCCTGGTCCTGGTGGGGGTGGGTACCCTGTCCTGGTCCTGGAGGGGCTACCACTGTCATAAAATCTGACTGAGGTACCCCCTCCCCTGGAAAGGACCTAGGAGCAGAGACCAGGGACTGGTGATCTTGGGTACCCCTGCCCCCGTGGACAGATACACCTGTGAAAACAATACCTTGCCCATCCTTCGGATGCGGGTATAAAAATATCTATGGACCCACATAGGTGTAGCATTTTTCTGCGACCGTGTTTCCCACAACTCAGACAGGTTACACCAAAACAATGTCATTGTTTTTGTATGTCCCCCGGGGTTCCATTCAAGTTTTTCACAAGCACACAAAATTGGCAATATTGGCCGCAGAGGCTTTATAAAAGCAAAAACAATCCCGCAACAAAATGTTATCCCAGTGAGCATTGAACCTGGGACCTCTGCCATTTGGATCTGATACCTTGCTCTCTGATCCATTGAGGCATTTGTTACTTAAATTGTCTTTTGTTCCTGCACCACTTCAAATCTTGAACTTAGAAAATATAGTTAGAACCAATAGAGCATGACCATAAAAAGATCTTAGATCTCCCAAGTAACACATGCCCCTTCTTTGATGGCACACAAATTGCAGATAGGGGCATACAGAATTAGAGGATATGTGTGTATATGACCCCTATGGTAATGGAAAATTGCCAGAATGTTGCCGGTACATTTCTCAAATTTCAAATCCTGTTACAGGTGAATCAAACAACGAGCAGTATCTTGCTATAACTAAAAAAATGTTTTATTTCTGAAATGAGTCCATGCATATTATTCAAGGTTATCTAATATTAACATCTAATAAACCAAGGTTGCCATACAGCAAATCTATTGGTCTAACAATTATCGCACTACTCAATTAATTTCATGAATTATCCATGATATTATCCGCTTTGATATTTACCTTGCGTTCAAGTGATATTGACGTTTTGAAATACGATCTGAAATCAATCTGTAGAAGTGTTAAATCTGGCAATACATTTCGATGAATCCGTGCCTTTTAAGTAGTAGCTTACTTCCTTTTGACTAAGTTTCTTCTGTCATACCGGTTGAACTCCAAAACTATCCATAAATTTCAGTGACTTGAATGTTGTAGACTAATACTGCCAAGAAAGTGATTGTTTCGACCAATATTTTTCTTATTCGTTGTCTCGTTTGGCTTTACTCCAAAATGATACTTGAAATTTTCCATCATTTATGTCATTGTCACTGCCCACCTAAGACTAAATCCAAATAGATCTATTGAGGTGTTGTGGCTGTGTGATTGAGACATGAACTTTGATTTTCTAAAGGCGTCTTTTTAAAGTACTCAAATGGCCCTGACATATTTCCAAAATGGCCAAAATAGTTCCCAGGATATATCTCAAAGTTTTTATATTACCTAGTTCTTGAGTAGTTCATTTGCGAAAATTTACACAAAATAGATGTAATGTACACCAAGGAATATAACCTGACGTTACATTTTTTGAAACCAGATTTTATCTAATTCAACCAAATACTCAAACAAGTGACAAATCAAGGAGTGTAACAATTACACATGCTGGCTCGTGATCATATTATTATGTTAACATTCTGTCATCCTCAGACACATGGCTAATTATAATATTATACCATACCTTCCCCAGAATTTTCCTGGACCTTCCCCAGACTTTCCCCAGACCTTCCCCAGACTTTCCCTGGACCTTCCCCAGACCTTCTCTGGACCTCCCCAGACTTTCCAAGACCTTCCCCGGCTTTCCCCAGACATTCCCTGGACTTTCCCAAGACTTGTTCCATATTTCATCCTGATTGGTTGGATCCCCATCAACCCATTCCAAAAGCTAAATATTGAACAATCACACTTAAATATACTAGGTCTCATTATCATAAAACTGCCAAATGCTCCCCTCCACCCTGTCCCCATATCCTCCGGGGAGCTCAAAGTAATCAATAAGCTGACCAAGCCAGCAATGAGAAAAAGTTGTTTTGCCTTTCCTGGGACAATCCTTTGCATAACCACTGTGTACTTTTCTTTAAGAATAATTTTAACAATGGACACAATTTGTGAATATTTCGGTTAACTGGGTTACCGCATGTTGCAATGACCTACAGAATGAATGCATTACAACTTTTCACATAGATCTATTGTACAATTGTGGTGCACGCCTTGTAGTCAGTAAAATGTCAACATTCTAATTATTACGCACAAATTCACGAAATACGGAATCGATAACTGGTGACACAGTTAAAGGTAAAAAGATATGTTACTTTAAATATTTCTCAAAATCTTATGAAAAAATAGATAAGGTACAATGATATACATAAAGTTGATTGCTTCCCATGAAAATTGTGGTTTAAGGCCAGTTCTGTTGTACCCAGAGGATTTGGTAACGATGTTCATAGGTTTATAATGTGCCATTCGTTTCCAAACTCAGGTTTTATTGAGATGAAGAAAACCCTGAGTATCCAATGGAGGAATGGAATTGTTGTCAGTGGTATTTTTGTAAAGCATGTTTTTCTTAATGGATGGGCGAATAATGTCTGACCATACTTCCAAATACGAACTAAGATTAGATAGTTCTGTTCCAAATAATTTATACATTTCAGCGTATTTTGTGTCAAATAATACATGTCGAGCGACAGCGAGGAGTGAACTAGTTACGCACGGACACACTCAAAAAACACTTAATCGAGTTTTTCGCAAAATATACTTACCACATGAAAACAAAAAAGCCAGCAACATCGAACTCTTGCTTTTTGCTGTACCGGGTCTAGCCAATCACCACCGTATTATGGTTTAAGTGTAAAACTTCAACCACCCAAAAAGATCTGCTCTGTTGGTTCTAACTAAAGTCCATGATTGAAGTGGTGCAGGAACAAAAAAAAAACAATTTAAGAATATCCCAAGTAGCACGTGCTTTGATAGCTTAGAGAGGATAGTATTGGACCTGAATGACTGAGGTTCCAGGTTCAATTGTCACTAAGGTGACATTCTATTGTGGGATATTATGTTTTCACGTAGTGAAGGCTCTGATGCCAATATTACCATTATTGCCGATTTTGTGTGTTTGTGAAAAACTCGAATTAAATGATTTACACCATCCCATTGATCCATGCAGAGACCAGGGCCCTACTTTGATCTGATGACCAATAATTTGTACCCAGGCATATATGTTATTTAATCAGTTTTTAAGGGATCCCGTGAATGCATTTCTACTCCATTGAATTTAATCATCTGTCTCGTAAAAAAATCAAGAGATCAGGAGGTTCTTTTGGGGAAATAGTGACCGATTCTGTGCACAAAATTCTGCCGCACAGACATTCATGGAGCAATTTGTCCTAATGGAAATAATGCTCAGAATTGGATAAAAAAATTTACATAGAGATGATATATAAATCCCTCATCCATAGTTAGCTAGTAATAACAGGCAAAATAGCACCCATTTTAGGTGGAGTATATTCTCCGTATGTTGTAGACATACACTGGAGTAAATTGATGACCATTTGATACCATTGGTAACCTTTAGCATCCACTCATTTAGTTTGTGGTAATGATACACTTGACGTTTTGGATGTCTTTCCATTTGTTTTACCCATTATGAATGCGTGATAGTGGATCCTAATATTTCATAACAACAGTTCTGTGTTTGGGTACTAGTCTGTCAATGCAGAGAAGTCATTGACACCTTATGTTTCAGCTTTTCAGCCAAAATCTGGTATCTAGAAATAGCACTGCCACTGCCACTTCTGTGCATCATTGCATCATCAGTTCACAACCATGGAGGGCCTTGCGATGTGGTTACATACTCCCTGAAAAGTGATCGAGACATGTCAAGATCACACATGGTCTTCACCACATGCAACTCGAGCATCTCTGATCCCATCCATGGAACATCCACACAATCATTGGCTGATCAGCTCTGGCAGGATCTGGACAACCATAGGTCTGCCAGGTCACCATGGACCCCAGGCAAAATCCTTCCAGAACCTGACAGTGCCAACCATCTGAACTTCAATCAGCTCCGGCAGGGACTGCAAAATATTCAAAAGTAGTCTCTGACAGTGCCAACCTGTATTGCATGATGCACCATGTAAGACCTCCAAGGAGCAAACAAAAGACGTCATCTCCAGTACATAAAGTCTAGCCCATTGACCAGTTATGTAACTGGATCAGTGAATGACCTTTCTGTGTTACATAAATATTTTGCTAATGAGTCACCAAAGTGAAATTCTGTACTTTATGTTTTGATGCGTTATGCAACAAGGTTCTATAACATTTTTCTTAACTTAATTCTGCACTACTTTTAACTTAAATAAGCAACATCCTTGTAAACCATGTTTCCTTTTAAAGTCTTGTATGTTGACAAGTAAAGGCATTCAATGAAACAAAAGAAAACTAACAGAGAGCCGTGTGGTGGTAAAAATATACACTGAAAGAACAAAAGATTTCTGATTTAGTTTCAAACTGTCATTATGACCTCAAATTGTTGATATTTGAAGTGTCAAAATAAGCAACAACCACAGAAAACAAATTCGAATAAATGGATGAGTTTCGAAGAGTTCTCTTCAAAAGCAGTTCTAAGCTCTGTTTGGGGATCCCTGGGTAGTAGTGTGTTAAATTGAACAGCTTCTATCCTTAACAAAATAATTGCGAGGGTTTCAGCTTGATTAGTGATTGTCTTATCACAGACTACGGTATTTCTCAGAAGAATATCGCAGACAAAATAAGAATAGAGTTGTTGGGCCTGATATAGAGTTGATTATTTTTCTGGAAAATCAAGTGACGAGAAAGAATGTTACTGAGGTTTCAAAGTTTGAACGCAATGAATTTTCTGTGACTTATTTATGTCGACAGAATTGGTTTCGCAGACTATATTTGTTCTTGTGACCCACCACACCTAAATAAAGGTGAAATATAATATGATAAATATCTACATTTCAGGTTTTTGAGTTTCACACATTTTGCACAACGCAACAAAAAACACGCCAAATTCTCCATAAAAAGTAATGGTGGAAATTGGATAGCCGAGTTTTACGTTTATAGACTCTATTTGTGAAATCATTTTAAAACAGTGTTTATGTGAAAATTGCTGTGTAAAATTAGGTTTGCAAAAGCCTAGTACACAGATTAAAAGGAACAGTCATTCAAACTCTTATTAATTTCCAAAAGGCTTTACAAATCCGTAAAGTAATGAGTTTAGTCATGCCATTGGAAAATTGTGATGTTTGTAAATGAGGGTAGGAATAGAACAATAAATAACACGGAGTCACCAGGTGAGGAGTTAGCTTGGATGCAGAAATGCACTACACTGGACAATATCTGATGCATTTGATACACAACTATGCTACAAATGGATTTATGCCATTAATTATACCTATCTCTTGTTAGGGTTAATGGCTGCGTGAAAGCATTTGGCATTGAATTGTCATTGATTTTACACCATTCTGTTTTGGGTATAGCTTCTTTATTTAGCTCAGGCGAGATGATACATAGAATAGAGACCATTGTTTTGATAGGTGGTACTTTACAACATTGCTCATATTTGGCAGAAGTAATTGATTAACTGTTTTGCTGATTTCTGGGTTAAAAGCATTAATTACAATGTTTTTGTAAAACCGAAACAAAAATACACGTGGCAATAAAATCAGGCCAAACAACATCAGTTACAAAATATTTCAGAAGACGATATTTTACAGAAAACTGCACACATAAGGCAGTTTCTGTTTCTTGTAGGAAACTTGTGTAGCATCTCACATCGCATTCGTTCTGGTGTTATACACACACATATTAAATCAGTGATTTGTATCGGTAGAAAATATTAATCGAATTTTCAGACGGTAGATGCGTAGGGCAAGATTCACCTTACTATAATTCTTGAAATAATTGAGTCTTTGAGTAAGGGATCGGGAAAATATTACAAATGAATAATTCCGACTTTTGTCTGATATTATCAAACGTATCAATATTCTCATAGGTTATAAAATATTTATACAAGTAAGGTTTATATTGATAATAATATCTATTGACAATGAACATCAAAATGTTCATTAGAGATCTCAATTCCGTGTCCACAAACAACAATCCACATTCAGCTGAAGTTGAAAATAAACACAGCAGGAAGTTGCCTTAGATCAGGTAATGGAAGAGTCAGGTATCTGATGCAGAGTTCAGTGCAGATCCATTCAAATGTTGGTCAGGCTTCATATAATGTTTGATGTAGCAAAACGCCGTGGTTCACAAAAATAGAACAAGGGACGCATCAGATCCTAGACATTTAACATAAATACTCAAACAGGTCACAAATGGACTCAGAAATCATTTCAATAGGATGTTTCATGATAGTTTCATGGTTTTCCGGAAATAGATCAAGATTGTACATTGATCATTTGGAACTAATAATTTCGGAAGTCTTATTGTTTTCACTTTGGTGTTCTCTTCACAATGAAAGTGTAAGGTGCGCGTTATGCGTACCTCTTTACGCAAGTAAAAGAGAGTCGTAAGCTTACTGGAAGTGCGTTTATTCTACTCTGGCCCTATTAGCAGTGCGCTCTATATATA